>UCOK01018679.1:0-85739 GCA_900474325.1 Synergus umbraculus | reverse complement strand
TTTTGGAAAAAGTCGTTGCAAAATAGGATGAGAAATAGGGATTTTGGAAAAAGTATATGGAAAAAAGAATTTTGATGAAGTTACTTGGAAAATAGGGTCAGAAAATGAGGTTTTGGAAAACAAAGATTTTGAAAAAGGTAGTTGGAAAAATGAATTTTGGTGAAGGTACTTGAAAAATGGGGTCGGAAAATGAGGTTTTGGAAAACAAGATTGGAAAAAAAGCATGTAAAATTGGAATTTGAAAAATATACTTGAAAAATGGAATTGAAAAGGAGAATTTGAAAATGGAATTAAAATATAAGTTTTGGTAAAGGTGGTCGAAAAATAGAATTGGCAAATAGATTTGGAAAAAAAGTTTGCAAGAAGGTTTGAAAAAAAAGTTTGGAACAAGGTTTGGAAAAGAGTATAGAAAAGGAGGTTAAAAAATGTTTGCTAAAAGGTCAGAGGTCTAATTTTTGACGAAGGGGTAGTAGACGTATCAACGATTGGTGATAGGAAATGTGACGATAGGAAGGAATCGAATGATTACTGGAGTTCTGGTTCGTTTAACGTTGAAGCGTATCTTTCAAGAGCTTAGAATACAGAGTGTCGATCGAGTCTTTGGCAAAGGAGAGCTTTGAGAGCTTAAAACGCTCGACTCGACATACGAGGCAGGCTGCAAGCAAATACAAAGCGAAAGATCACCAAATAGGGATCCGTTCTCTGCTAGCTGCCTATCCAACCGAGTATATCTGTTCGACTGTACGCTTTCCTGTCATTACTGCATTCCCCGTATTCCTCGTACCGTGCACCAAATACTCGGGTGCATACTCATTTCGATCCAACTAACAGATACGATGCTCTTTCTTACTTCGTTACTCTGTTCAAGCCATCATCCCATCAACCCTCGCTCTCTCCTTCCGCGATTCAATTCATCTCACTCAAAACCATTGTCGTCATTCCTAATTGCGTCTTTTTGTGATCAAGCGAGTCCTCGAATGAATTTTCCAACTTTTCCATTTTTCAACAATTCCCTTTTTCAAGCGAGACTACAATTATTGACATGGAAATTTGTATCAGAGTTTCTGTTGTAAAGAGAAGTTTTCATTCGTAATTGTAGATTTTAGCTGCTTTTAGGGGATGCAGAATATTTCTTTCAGAAGTATGGCAATTTATGGGGTATATCCATTCAAGGGTATGACCGTCTAGACATGCAATAGTTCAAGGTCAAATCGATCTTATACCTTTCAGTATAAACCTTCCGGGGGTATGACCGACTCTAGCTACTCTCTAAATCTGAATTAGTGAAAAGTGAGTCACTAATTTATTTTAGTGAAAAATTTTACTAATTTTTAGTTATTTTTAACTAAAACTTTAGTGAAAAGTTGAAAACTGCGAATTGAAATAGTGATAGTCACTAAAGTAAATTAGTGACTCATTTTTCACTAATTCAGATTTAGAGAGTGTGACTATCAAGGGTAAATACGATTAGGGGTGTAACCGTCTAAAGATGCGATCTTTTAGGAGTGTGACCGTCTTGGAGAATGTCCTTCCAAGTTCTAACCGCTCAGGGGTAAAACCTTCAATGGAAGATCTTCTATTTTTAAAATTTTCTTGAAACTTCATACCAAATAAAGTTCTCATCGTCGGTAGACTTCGCCTAGCCACTCATTAAACTCGGTAGTGGCTTGCTCGGTTCACCGATCGCAAATTAATTCCGTCGCCCGACAACGCCCAATTAAGATATATGAAGCGTGAAGATAGAGATCGGCTTCCTCTCTAAAGGAATTATTTAGAGACACCGGCTCTTCAAAATGGCCACTACAGAAATCTAAGAAACAAAAGCAAGCCAAAGTGGGGCATTTCTAGAGAAAGCGTTCTTTTTTCTCTCACTTCCTGTTATTAAATTAAATCCATAAATAAATTAGATTCACCAAAATCAAGAAGAAATACTAAAATTCTGGTGTTGTTTCTTTCTACTGAGGATCAATTTATTTTCACCTTTTCTGCCGAGGGAAAAATGACGCTTTTTTTGCAAATGCCCACATAATGACGAATTATCGAGAGCACGTCCACGACGGACTATATCACTTCCATGAAAAGTCAACGACAAACCGAAACAACCTGTCGTTTCCGTTTGAAATTTATCGTTTCTCTGTTCCACACGACGAAGGAAACAATGGACTCAATGCCCGCAGGTTGTTGACTCAGAGTCGTTACCGTTTCGTTTTTTTCTTTGTTTCTGAAGACGAAGGAAATCACCCGCGCAAGTGAAGTAGGACGCGGGCAATTAAAATCCCTTTTCATACTGGACTTAGACTTTCAAAGTTTCAGGAGAGCAAAATAGCTTCGTTTGAAGTCAAAAGATTTTTTAATGGAAAGGTCAGTTGTGATACTTCAATTAAAGTTACTTTTGTTTCCAACTGGAATTTCCTTAACTTTAATCGGCGAGATTATTATTCATTAAAAGTTTCATTTACAAATGCCGTGAAATTTATTGAAATATTTCTGTGCTATTCTTGAATTTCAAGAAACAAGCAAAAATTGTAATTTAATATTTCTGCCATTATGGGACAAAAATTATTGTCCCATAATGGCAGAAATATTCGAAAAGAAGTTGTAAAATAGTCTGCATTACCGGATATTATTTTGTACTTTCCTTATTCCAGAATAGCAAGAATATTGGCAGTTAAATGACTTTTAAGGTAACAATGGAACACAATAGAAAATAGACTATATGGATTGTAGTTCGAAAGACTCAAGTTTTACTCTCTAGTGTTATATGATATATGATTCGATGCCTTTGGCACAGTACCAAGAGATCGTTTACTCTGGCGGCTTCTTAGCATTACACACTTATTACGCAAGTCTGGATATCCATTTCTATCAGTCAGTGACTCTCACTTTTCTCAAATAGGCTCTATCTGAATGCAATAGCGTAGAAAACACTCTCGGTTTCTTCTAATTAAAATGTATATCCACGGCTTAATTTTTCCTACCTTTCCTTTTTTCTTATTGTAAATAGGCTACATTGTTGCAAAATTTACACACAAGAATTGGCATCTACGCTATAATTTTAATTATTTATTCTAAAGTGGACGGGAACATTGCTTACTATCTTCATAATTGGTTATTTAATTATTCTCTTTGTGGCATCGCTTCCTCGTTAAAGCGAAGTGACTCCCATTTAACGAGATTCCCGTACTTAATTATTTATTTATACATTCCTCTATATATATTCAATTATTTGTTTATTTATACAACTTAATTGAGGAACTGTACAATTGCAAAAGGAATTCCAGTTCGAGTAATAAAAATCTGGAGTTTTATAAACTGCTACCACAAACCGACGAATTTTACCCTATATTTCGATCTACCAGTAATTCTAAAATTCACCGCCAGACGGCTGAATCGAAATTTCTCACGAGTGTTAAACCGCCGGTATTTATCTCAGTATTTCAGAAGCATTATTCTTAAAGGTGATATCATACCTCTGCAAAAATTTTGCGCAATGGCAATGAGTGAACAACTTCTTGGCGGGAAGTTTTGAATTATAATTTTGTTTTCTTTATTATAAAATATAAACATTGCACTGGAAAATTTTGATTTAAGTAATATCGCGTTTTTTTTTCTTTTTTCTTTGTTCCAATGCAATTTTTATATTTTATAATAAAGAAAAAAAAATTCTAATTCAAAACTTCTCGCCAAGAAATTGTTCTGCTTGCAAAGCGGAAAATCTTTTATTCATTTCCATTGCGCAAAATTTTTGATATCACCTTTAATAATAATAGTCTACATTTTAGGAGGATTCCAACATTGTCAAATCGTTTTTAAAAAAAGTTTTAAGTAAATTTCACAGAATTTCAAAAATTTCAAGAGATTTCATAGTACCAATATTCTATCAAAATATACTAATTTATAAAATATGAAACCATCCAAGCATATTTTTTCCTCAAATCTTGAATGACATCCTCAGTGCGGTGCAGCGGAAAAGGGCACCCAAGCTCCGAGTGAAACCAATATCGCAATGTTCCACCGCGGAAAGTTCGCCAGTAATGCCATACAATATCTACTCCAGCTTCCATTACTTCGGTCTGCCCCCCTCCCTTCCGATTCCCCGACCACCTCACCCCCTCAGATCTGCTCCCCTCTTCCTCCGCAATCTTCCTCGACCACCTTAGGTTTTCTCTACCTTCGACTCATGGACCACTCCATTGCTCTGGATAGGTGCATAGAGGGGGTTTGGGGAAGCTGGTCAGGGGCTGTGGAAAGGGAGGGGGAGGGGGTTAAATTGAGAGCGAGAGAGGAAATAGAGAGAAAAAAAAAGGTGGATAGACAGATAGATGGATGGTGGAAAGAAGAGAGGTGCGCGGAAAGAGGAGATGAGCAAAGAGGAAAAAGAAGGATTGGCGAAACGAGGGGTGGTTAGGTGGGGGGAGGGTGAAACTCCGAAGGGTGGAAATGAAGGTTGGAGATGTAAGAGGGGGGGGGGGGGGGGGTGAAACGGTCGCCCTGACATCATACCTCTTTTTCCTTTTTTCCAATTATCGATAAGACGGAGACGGCGCAATGCCGCGAGTACGTACACGGTATAGATATAGAAGATATAAAGTATATATAGATATATAGATAGGTACAAATTCTTTCATTCCACCCCCACCTTCCCCTCTTTTTCCCCTATCGCTTTTGCCCCCCCCCCCCTCGTCTGACTCCTGCGATAAAATTGCCTCCTCGCTCTTCTTCGATGTCTTTTTCTCCTTTTCTTTTTGCTCATCTTCTTCTTTTTCTTCATCTTCCTCTTCTCTTTTTTGCTCTTCCTCTTGTTTCTGCCTTGTCCTTCTGATTCCTCTCTTTGTCTTTTGTGTTTGACTTGCTCTCTCGGCGCTTCAATACTCGACGAGCGAGGAGAGGAGGCTGAAGCGATTTAACATGATTGGCCGGTGGGAATAAACTCGCTACACGCGCATTGGTTCCATCGATTTCATTGGCTCGACTACCTTCTCTCCTGGAGGTTGTTTCGCTCTCTCTCAATCACGATCACTCTCGCTGAGTCCTCTCTCTTGAATGAGGGAAAGAGAGAGAGGCTTGACCGTCACTGGGAGTCGCTTGTTGGTATCGCAAATTCCGAGAGGAATTGTAACCTGGTTCCGGTGGGTTTTCCTCTCCAGAATGGAAGAAGGGCTCGAAATTTTGATGGTTTCGCGATTTATACAAATATAAACGTGGTTAAAATAACCATTAAAATCATAAATAGATAAATGGATAATTAAGTCGAATGTGGACTAAATTCAAGGACTCTAGCTTAAATTCAGGCACCTTGGAACTAAATTCAGATTTTCTTTTTTTATATGCATATATTTTTACCGAATTTGGAAATATGCATATAAATAATTTAGTTTGGACTTTAAAAATTGAAAGAATTCATCTTACACGATATAAAAAGTGTCGAGAATTTTCTGAGAATATTCCATCAATGGAAGGTATCAAAAATATTCTTCGAAATATTCTTGGTAGCTGCAAAATGCCCTGAGGTTGAAAATATTCAGACTCAGTATTCTTGGTATATTTTATCAGCTGTCTTATTGTTAAGATTTTTTCTAGAATAAAACAATAAAATTATTATTTTTATCGAAAAATTCTTAACTAATAGATTAATAAAGAAATATATCGATATCGCTTTAGTAAATTTGAATTGAAAGTCTTTAATTAATTCCTCACGTTAAGTAACGGGTTTTGAGATTGTAATTCTTATACTTTATTATCCACAGCATGATAAAATATTATTTGGACTTTCGGATGAAAATCGTGCAAATTATATTAAGCATCTGTAATCACATTCCACATCAGACAAAATTATCCGCCATCTCATTGTAAATGTCATTCACGTAGATATTGAGTACAAAGATAATAAATTATACACTTTCTTAGCGACTTTTGCCTTAAAATTTATTTTTATTACAACTCATTGTAATTCGTATTCTCTGACTGTCTGTAGCATTGTTAATATTTCTCATCAGTCATGCAAAGTGTCGTAATTCAAAGGTTGCGAGAAAGTTTCTGAAAAATATTGACCAGGAACTATCATCTCACTTTAAAATTAAATACACCGTCAACAAATGAAAGACATTTAAAGAAATATTTTGAACATTCAATAAATACATTTTATTCATTCATTTAAAAATTCTAAACCGAGTTATGAAATTTATATGCATATGCGGATCATATGCTAATTAAGTCAAAATGAATTGGCAAACATCTTCCAATGAAATGAAGCAACCGCTCTTCAAACGAAAGAGTTGCATTTATATGAATGAAAAGTCTCATCAATTAAATACTTACAGATGTATAAGTTGATTAAAGAAATTTTAAATCCGTGTGTGACATTATACACCTTTATTATAAATGTTTAATTGAAAATGCGAGATTTTAATAATTGTGATTCAAATTAATTCAAATAGAACAAATTTATATAATTTAAGAATATTTGGCGTAGTTTTATAATTTTGTATTTTTATTATTTGTCAATATATGTATTTATGATTAATTTCTTGATATTTTTTCTTAATCCCTCATTATATATTTAATACAATTACATGAATTATGATTTTAATGAATTCGGTACACTTTAAAAAGATTTTATGTATTCCACAATTAACCGACCTAATTATTTATTTCATTATTTAAATTAAAATGTTTTCTTTACTTTCAAAAATCTAAGAATTTCGGGCGGAACTTAATATTCATTATTTTCATAATTCAGTTATACAATTCAGAAACAATAAAACTCGATAAAGGATTTCGCAAATTTCAAAATTCGGTCAATGTTTTTCGCCGCCTTCTCGTTGTTATTTTCTGTAGTTCGAGTGGCAGTTAATGAGAGAGCATTAGTAATGAAAATTTGGTTGTGGTTTCTCGAAAATTCGTTGCACTTGATACTTGTGCTTTGCTGGCATGCAAGGTTAATACTGGACGAATTGGAATTGAATATTATGCCGAGTAGAGTAAACACAGTAACGGTGAAGTGAGCGAAGCTGGATATGTATATTGCCCTGTACAGAATCCACATGTGGCTTTGCTCTATGGTGTACACTATACAGGGTCGCAGCTCAGAGAGGTTGGGCCCGCGGACCGCCGGCCACTTGCCCGAAATTGTAATTATAACATCGGTAGGTAAATTATAATACAATGCCCGTTGCGCGCGAGCGTGCTTCGTATTCACAAGATAAACACGAGCACGTAGATTTGCTTCTGCTCTCGCGAGAGGGATAGAGAAAACTTGCCTTATTCGCTTTGCGTTCCTAACTCGAAACGAGCAGCTCCCTTGCTGACCCTTGAATTTCAAATTTATTACAGAAACTGTTTTTTTAATTTCTTCAAGCTTCAAGCTTCCAAAGAACTCGATTTTTGGAAAGAGAGAGTATTCTATAAAATTTATTCAATCAAATTCCACTGATTATCAGGGATTTTTCTCACGATTCAATTTTTTCATTTACCTGAATTTTCCCTGAATTTTCCCTGACATTCAGACAAATTTCCTTGACAGAAAATAAGTATTAAAAATACGAAAAAATTTTCAGTAAAAATACTATTGAAGTTTTTCAAAAGTTTCATATAATATCATTCTTAAAATTCATTGAAATTTTTTGAAATTCCTAGAAATATCTTAAAATTTGATGAAATCCCTTCAAATTTGTTAATATTTCATGAAAACCCTTGAATTTTCAGTAATTGTTTTAAAATTCCTCAAAATCATTTAAAATTATTGGAAACTTATTGAAATCCTTTAAAATTCACTGAAATCTTTTTAAATTCCTTGAAACATCTTTAAATTCTTTAAAATTTTACTACAATATTTGAAATTTTATAAAATGTCAAATTCTTTCCAATACCTATTGAAATCCCATGAAATCCTTTACAATTTCACAAAATATTTTACGAATCATAAAAATCTCGTAAAATTCTTGAAAATTTCAATCAAACCCTTAAAAAATCAAAATTTCTTAAACCTTTTCCAAGTTTTTAAATCCTTTATAATTCCTTCAAAAACTTTTAAATACACAAAATCTTTTAAAAATTATACATATCTTAGGAAATCCTTTAAAATTCTATAAGAAACATTAAAATCCATTAAAATTACTTTAAAAGAATCAAAATTTCTTTAAAATCCTTTAAAATTCCACGAGAATATTTATAATCCCTTAAAATTTCTTAAAACTCTTTCAAGTCCTTTAAAATTCCACTAAATCTTTCAAATATTGCACAAATCTCCTGTACTTCCTTTAAATTCCAAGAAACCCCCTAAAATCTTTTAAAATTACTGAAAATCCCTTGAAATCATTAGAAACCCAAAAAATTTCAAAAAACGCCATGAAATCCTTTACAATTTCACAAAATATTTTATGAATCATAAAAATCTCGTCAAATTCTTGAAAATTTCAATCAAAATTTCTTAAAATTCTTACAAGCCTTTCAAAATCTTTTAAAATTTCTTTAAACTTTTCCACGTTTTTTAAAATCATTTATAATTCTGTAAAAAAAACTTTTAAATGCACAAAATCTTTTAAAAATCATACATATCTCAGGAAATCCTTTAAAATTCTACACTGTAAAAAAAACTTCAATTACTTTAGTTGAATTTTCAACAAAATAGTTGAATATTCAATCAAAAGTTGTTGAATTTTCAACAAAATAGTTGAATTTTCAATATATTTCTAACAGTGTATAAGAAACATTGAAATCCCTTAAAATTACTTTTAAAAAATCCAAATTTCTTAAAAATCCTTTAAAATTCCACGAGAATATTTATAATCCCTTAAAATTCCTTAAAATTCCTTAAAACTCTTCCAAGTCCTTTAAAATTTCACTAAATCTTTTAAATATTACACAAATCTCTTGTAATCCCTTTAAATGCCAAGAAACACCTCAAAACCTTTCAAAACTACTGAAAATCCCTTAAAATCATTAGGAACCCAAAAAATTTCAACGAACGCCTGGAAATTTTGTATAATTCATTTTAGAAGAAATATGAAATGTGAAAACTACTTATTGATATGTAGATGTAGAGAAGCGATTGAGGGTAACGCAGTCAGTTCGCAGATGTAAAGAGGAGATATTAAATGATACATTATAACGCCTGGTAGCAACACTTGGAAGAAGGGTCGCCTATAGGTCTGATCGGCGAACGATTAGTATCGAAGGAGTGGCACGCCTGCATCTGGCACACCTGACACTCGGGGTTCTCCTGCTTGGAAACCCCCTTGTAGACATATACTACCGCTTCTTAATTCAATCCTCTCACTTTAATATCAACTCCTTTCCTTTTCCTTCTCGTGACCATTCCCATGCCTTAAAAGAAGAAGCCTTCCAACGTCCGCTTTATAATGACCATTATTGAAATTTTACTGCTTCTTAATTGGAAATTAATGGATGGTTCACAAACTGGGCATCACTCCCTACTCGTTAGTCTGTTAGCGAGAGGCATACGCTGTAAGTAACGCCATAATATAACTTATAAAACCACGCTTTGCAAGATTGTATCTTCCTATTCACGCTATCGGTGCACTGCTCGATCATGGAAACACGACTTAATTATTCCTATATATTTTAAAGTACAATATTAACCCATTTTACGATATGCTTCTTTAAAAAATAAAAGTACATCTCTTTAATTACATTTCCCATATTTGGAAATTACACATTTAATCATAGAGATACTTGCCATACGGAATAGAACGGATATAAATACAATAGTAGAGGGTGTGTTGAAGTTGATGTCATCAGATAAGAGACGAATAATTTTAATGAAAATATAAGTTCAACCCCGCCCTCGAAGTGATAATTTATACTGTATGCTGTCGTAAATAACATGTCGTAAAAAAAACAATATTATTCGGTGATGTGAAGTTTTTAGGCAATTCCCCAAACATGAAATTAGTTAGCATAACATTTTAGACCGAATATTGAGATTGTAATGATAATCATGAAAATCTCACATGCTTAAAGGCACTTTTCCAAATATTTTTTAGCAGCAATTTTCATGGATGTAACTTTGACATGTTTTCGCGAAGGTGGCAAGGCTCGTTACGAATTCGTGTGTAGCTAACTAGCAAAGTACCAATGGCAATAAAGGAAGAGGTACGAAGTGGGTTGCCTTGTCCACTTATGCACGTGGTATCGCTCGAGTGACTTTTCGAACGGAATTTCTCCGACATCTGCGTCTCCGCCGTTTCCTTTCGTACACGCCACTGGTCCCACCCTGTACGCATCTATACATCCACTGTCATACCTATACGCAATACGTCGTATGAGAAACACGCTCGAAACTTAGGTGCTACGTCAGGGGTGAGTGAACACGACAAACGGATGCACCTACATGTGTTTTTTTCCTTCTATGTACAAGTTTCTTAGATAAAGTATCAACTTACACACTTATGCACACAAACTAATGCCCACAAATTTATTATGTACACACTAACGTGCACTAGACACTTGGATAACTGGGGGCAATAACTTCATCGGCGACTTCATCATAATATCCGTTAGGAGATTCTATCTCCCATTTGGAATATTTTCATTAGTCTTGGATAAACAATCAACTAATAAAATAGGCACATGAGAGATTTCTATCTATACGTCTCCCTTTATTATTTTCGGAAACTATGTATCGTCCGGTCGGTCGTTGCTTTCAGTTAAAATTGAAAGTGATATTGTATTAATCACCAGATGATTAATATTCATTTTATGATAATGAAGTCCAAGGGTAGTTTTTCCATATCGATCTCTATCCAATTGGACTAATGGTACATCTATGTTATCTGCTTCGTAACCGACCTGAAGTGTTCCCCAGAACTATGAAATATCCTAATTTTGTTAATGGAGTTGTTTGCATTTGTTGACCAAACTTTAAAGTTTTTTGGTCAACATTTAAAAAGTTATCGAATTTTCAAATTTTTCTCTAAAACTGAATCAGTCAAATTCCACTGATTTTCAGTGACTCTTTTCTCACGATTTTAATCAGTGAAAGTTCACTGAGAATCAGTCAAAAGTCACTGAAATTTTCAGTCATCTTCACTAAACTACTAAAAATTTCAGTGACTTTTCACTGATTTCCAGTAGATTTTTCACTGATTAAAATCGTGAGAAAAGAGTCACTGCAAGTCAGTGGAATTTGATTGGTAATCAGTTAAATTTCACTGATTCAAGTTTAGAGATTTGGCACTAATTTGAAGCTTACACCCCAGTTTTCAAAATTTTGCGCGCTCCCGAGTTCGAAAAATTTCCCTCCCCTTTTATCAAGGTTTTTTGTGGATAATAAATAGCCTGGGCAGAAAAATGTCACTTCAATATTGAAAAATCGTTAACTTTTCAATTTTAACCACCAATTAACGACAAAATTTAGCCAAATACCAATCAAATCGCAGTGGGCAAAAAATTTAAAGAAGTTTTTAGAACGTCCTACAAATGTACTAAAAACGTCCTACTCTCTAAATCTGAATTAGTGAAAAGTGAGTCACTAATTTACTTTAGTGAAAAATTCTGCTAATTGTTAGTTATTTTTAATTAAAACTTTAGTGAAAAGTTGAAAACTACGAATTGAAATAGTGAAATACAACTAATAATTAATAAAAATTATCACTAAAGTAAATTAGTGGATCACTTTTGACAAATTCAGATTTAGAGAGTATATGTCAGGCCAAAAAACGTTCAATATTCCAAAGTCGTTTTTAGAACGTATTTGGAACATTGGACGTTTTTTGGCCTGACATAGGACGTTTTTAGGACGTTTTTAGGACGTTCTAAAAACTTCTTCAAATTTTTTGTCCACTGGGATGTCCACTACACTGAGAAACTCTGTGTTAGAAAAATTACTAATTCGATAGCAAGTAGGGGAAAAATCCCAAAATTGAGACATTTTAATACAGAAAATAATAAATTTTACTATTTAAATAGGAAAAATTACTACTTAAATAGTAAAAATTACTATTGAAATAGTAAAATTTATTATTTTCTGTATTAAAATGTCTTAATTTTTGGATTTTGCCGCTACTTGCTATCGATATTAGTAATTTTTCTAAAATAGAGTTTCTCAGTGTAAACGATTTCATTAAAGAAAATTTGGATATTTAATAATTAATTCCACGACGGTTGCTTTATATCATCAGATGAAAACCATCTGGCTCATTTATGTTTTAGTGTTGCTGCATTTTATACATTTTAAGTGAGGACTGTGCTTCGTTCTGAAGCGTGGCTGATTTAATGAGTCTCTAGTGAAGCAGGAAGCAGCCATCGATAATTAATACCTTCACCCGTTTCGGCCAGTGCCTCCTAATTGAGGATTGCAATTAGTTCCGGACGATGTGGTCCCACCTTGATCTCAGTCCCATATGTGTCGGGCGTCCCTAATGGCAATTCAATGGCAATTGAATGGCACGATTGCGGTCGTAAAGAATAGCCGGTGTAACACCAATTTCGACCCAGAAAGAACACCTTATCAACATTACTACATTTGTATGTTAATAATAATTGAAGATGGCACCATTTTTTTATTGGAATTTGGATTGGCTCACATGTAGAGCTTCATTGTTCGTAATTCGTTCTGGTTTCTCCCTCGGGACCATTAACTTCCGGTAAAGTGCGAAAACGGTTGTAAATTTAGATGGGAGTAATGGATGCGAGGCTTTAAGGATGTAGAAGACTGGTGTGGAGGCATGATTCGCTGTCCCCAATTGTGCCGAAACTGCTTCCAGCACGCGCGTTTCACCCCTTCGCCGCGTAAGAATGTGTAGTAATACACTCCGCACCCGGGTATATAGAGGCGCGAGCAAAAGGGGTAAGTAGTAAGCCAGAGGCTCCCACGGCCGCATAAACATAAATTATCAGCTGGTAATTACGAGATACGACCCTCCACCCCCGCACCTTCGCTGACTGCTCCTTTCTTATATAGAAGCCGACGCGTAGTCTAAAGTCTAAAGGCTCGTAAGAGGGTACAAGACTTTGTTCAACCCCCCTAACCCCAAACCCCCCCCCCATCCCCTTCTTACAAGACACCCCCATCGCGAACGGAACTCTACGTAACAGAACGACTCCTAATTGTTATATACATTCCATTAGGCTAATTGCTGAATTAAGACTTCTGCTCGCGAGTTGAGAGAGTGTATAAGAGATGCTAAACGTGGAGGCCAGATAATTATTATGGTATTATGAATTATGAATTAGGATCAGATGGTTGGATTTTTTAAACAGATGGGGTTATCGTGGAAATATTCGAAAACAAAAAATATGCGAAATTATGTGATTTCAGTTGGAAATTCAAATTTTCAGATTCAATTTAGCTTTTCTATGTTTATTTAGTTGTCTAGATTTAGATTGTTCACAGGGACGAAGGAACTTTGGTTATCTGTCTTTTTTACTCATTAACAGCCGTAAATGTAAACAATCTCATTTGTTTATATTTATGGCTCTTAATGAGCAAGAAAAACAGTCCGCCAACCGTGATAGTTTACTATTTACAACTCGATTTATAGACTTTCTAGAAATTTTGCACTAAATGGTATTGCTCGCGTGTAGAGTATTTTTATATTTTAAATTTCATTGCTTAGATTTATGTAGGGATTGTCAAGCTAATTTGAAGATTAAATGTAAAAAAATATTCAATTAACTCTATTAGACACTCTCTAAACTTGAATCAGTGAAATTTAACTGATTACCAGTCAAATTCCACTATTTGCAGTGACTCTTTTCTCAAGATTTTAATCAGTGAAAAATCTACTGCACTGAGAAAAATTTTTGGTGCGGACAACAAAAATTGTTTGGTTGTGCCAACCAAATCTTGGTTCTTTCAACAAACATTTTGTTGAACCAAGAAAATCTCAGTTTTGGTTGAATTAACAAAACTTTGGATGGTTCAACAAACATTTCGTTGGCACAGCCAAAAATCTTTGTTGCTTCTGTAGCAACAAAATTTGTTGTTGTCTGCACCAAACATTTTTCTCATTATGGAAATCAGTGAAAAGTCTCTGAAATTTTTAGTATTTTAGTGAAGATGACTGAAAATTTCAGTGACTTTTGACTGATTCTCAGTGAATATTCACTGATTAAAATCGTGAGAAAAGAGTCACTGAAAATCAGTGGAATTTGACTGATTCAGTTTTAGAGAGCAAATAATTGTTGCAAATTGGAATTGTAATTTGCGTCTGTAATTGAATATTGAATATGAATATTTTCACTCGATTTGAATCTGAATTGAAATTATTCGATATAAAAACCTTCTACAGATTTCAATATTAATATACACCAATTTTTGCAATGAGGAACTCTATTCTCTAAAAATGTAATATTTTCAGACGAGTTTTCAAAGCACCTTTCCACCGCAGTCTCAAGTTGTGAATTCAGACAAATGAGAATGTAATTTCTTATCTTTAGAGTTCGTGTACTGTACTTTAGTGCCCATTCAATCAAAGATTTTTAATTCATCCGTCTCTCCTACAGTCTGTTCGATTTAATTTCGTCTCTCGTGGGAGGGCCAAAGTAGAAAGCATAATACGGTGCAGAAGTTAAATCCAGGGAGACGTGTGTGAGTTTGTCTACGTTGGTTCCTTATGTCCATACAGTTTACTTGTATGCGTGTGAGTAATTAAAGAGAGCGACTGTCACATCCGGCGACCCACGCGAGAAGGGTGCGGCATCTCTGGTCCTCCCTGCTGGGCAGCCCTGCAGAGTCACGTCACTCTCCTCGATCTTCCCCTTTCCCTCCTTGTCTAATTTTCGGATACATCGTCTTTTATCTATTACACACACCTTTATTTTCAATTATCACAGCTCTAATCACCTTGTCGGCTAATTATTATATTCTGTCCGAGGAAAAAGTCCAAAGGCAGTCCTAGTCAGCTCCCAAAAAGTATTACACGTTTTAAAAACTAAGTACTTAACTAACAAATTATTCAACTTAACAATTTCTAGAGAAACAAAGTCAGGGTGTCTAGAGATCAGGGAGTTGGAAACTCCCGGGTTTTTCCCGGTTTTTTTTCAATCTTTTCCCGGTCAAATTTTTTTTTTCCTCCTCCAACCCATTTACCTGCAAAGCTCAGTGATTTTTGAAAAAAAAATGATAAATTAGAAATAGAATAAAAAGAACATAAAGGAGAAAAAGTCTATCTTTTAATAAAATACAAAAAATTCCCGGTTTTTTCTCCGTTAAATAAAATTCCCGAGTTTTTCCCGGTTTCCCGATCCACTAAACACCCTGCAAAGTACGAAAATGACAAAGTGCTAGGGAAACAAAGTAACAAATCATTGAAGTAACAAAGTGTTAAAATGACTAAGTTAATAAGTGATAAAACCCTCAACATTCAAAAAAAAACTTGTTTTAAATCAAAACTTTTAATTTAATAATTTAAATTTAAAATTTCTTTATATTAAAGAAAACTTTCTTTGTTTTAAAATAATTTTGTTTGATTCAAAGCAAGTTTCTTTAACCGTATATCAAACAGTGTTGGGTAGTAACTTGTTATTACAAGTAACTAAGTTACTAAAAAGTTACGTTATTTGTAACTTTTAGGGTAACTTAGTTACGATTTTTGCAGTAACTTGTCACTTAATTTTAGTTACTTTGAAATTACTTTGTGTTTTTTTATATCTCTTTTTTATGGTCAAATTTACATTTTTTTTTCTAATAAAAAAGAAAGAAATTAAAGATTCGAATTTGAAAATCATTTTTTTTTAATAATATTTTGATGAATTATTAATATTTTTATTATAGTAATATAATAATAAAAAATAATTTTATTAATCTTACATTAATCATTTTTATTTTTAAATTCAAAATTAAGGAAGCAAAAAAAGTAACTTTTTAGGTAACTTGAAGTTACTTGTCTAGTAACTGTAACTTAATTACTTTTTTTCGTTTAGTAACTTAACTTTAACTAGTTACTCAAAAAAAAGTAACTTACCCAACACTGATATCAATACTATGATTTCTTTGATTCAAAGAAACTGTTTTCTGGGTGAAGTAATTAAAGAATAAAAGTAACAAAGTACTAAGATGCTAAAGTAACTAAATACTAAAATTAAAAATTACAAAGTACTAAGATATTAAAGTAACAAACTATTAAGGCACTAAAGTAACATTACTGAAGTAACAGTGTACAAAAGAAGATTTTTAGAAAAAATGCTTGAAAAACTCGACTGGAAACGGGGATTTTACAAAAATTTCTGAAAAATATGTTTAGGACTGGAAAGGTTGAAGGTAGGGTGGTTTTTAGGTATGTATAATGAAAGGTGGAAACAATTTAGAAGAAGAATAAATTAGTGGAATGTATGGGGGTTAAGAATCGAATGTAGGATTGTAGGATTCTGGTTAAATTCCAAGGAGAATATTGAGCGCGAAAGGCCGTTAAGTTTAACCGTCCCGCGGGCGATTCCCACTATCGCAAAAACAATTAATGCTCGTTAAAAGAAATCCGTGATTTACGGGCAGCTATGGGGGTTCGGTCGAGATAACGGTTGCCAGCCGGTTGAACCCCTTCTTAGCCCCAAGTTAACAAGCAAGCTTACGGCAACAGCATCCCCATTGCACGGGGTTGCACTTAACGACTGTCAAAGCAACCCCATTCATCTTCAGGGTCTATTCTTCAAGGATGCAATTCTTTCGAAATATTCCCCCCGATACTCTAATTCGAATGTTCGATCAAGTGCTCAAGTATTATTGAAAGTGATCAAGGGTTATTGAAAATATATTGAGAGCAGTCAATCAATTCTGTAATAACCCAAGGGACAAAGTAACACAATTTTTACAATGAGAAAATTACCAAGAGAAAATGGTGCCGAGGGCCTAATTATAATCTTGACTAAGAACTTGAGGAATGTAATTCATAGAATGAAATTTCATATATAGAATTCCGGGTTTAATAAATTGAGTTTGAATGGAGAAATATATATTCCCGGGTATGTTAAATATGGAGAAAAAGTGAGCTAAGCTCCTTCCTATAGGAAGCTAATGGTAACAAATGCTTCACTGCCGACGCTATAGCCATTAGCGGGTAATTAGAAACAGATGCCGTGCAGAATCTTTTAACATAAAGCATAACCTTAATTTATAAAGTGCGATTATTCAAAGGCGGCGTGGGACACACTAAGCCGGGCTGGTGTCGTGCATCAGCGGCACCTTCGAAACAAAAGTTTTAATTATTTATTAGCCGAGACACGGGGTGAATACGAGCCACCGTACTTCGCGAATGCTTTATTGCATCCCCGAATATACATCAACCTTTGCTTTTCACAATTTTGGCTGCCTAACTGCACCGAATCTTGCTGCACAAATTTCCGGGCTTCCAAATTTTTATTCTGAGAGTTTATTCAACCTTTTTATTTAAGTAATTTATTTCAAGTAATTTTTTCCAAGTAATTTTTTTCTGAAATATGTACAGGGTAGCTACAAGATTCAATTATTCAATTTCACTGACTTTTCCCTGATTTTCAGACAAATTTCCGTGACATAAAAGTATTAAAAATGCGTACAAATTTTCAATAATAATACTATTGAAATTTCTCCAAAATCACTTAAAATTTGTAAAAATCTCTGAAATAACAACCTTGGAAATCTCTTAAAATTCATTGAAACTCATAAAAACATCTTAAAATTCCACGAAATCACTTCAAATTAAAATACATTAAAATTTGTAAATAAGAATTCTTCGAAACAAAAACCTCACAAAATCCTTTAAAAATCAAAAATAATTTTGGAAATTTTTTTTAATTCCACAAGGAATATTTAAATTTCTTAGAAACATTTTTAAAATGTCTAAATTTCTTTAAATTTTTACGAATTCCACGAAAAACTTTAAAATCTCTAAAAATACGTAAAGATCTCTTAAAATTCTTGAAAACCTCTTGACATTCCATAAAATTTTACAAAATCTTTCATAATCTTGTGAGGTTCTTTAAAATTTCAATCAAATCCCTTAAAATCACTTTAAAAAAAATCAAAATTTCTTTAAATTCTTAAAAGCCTTTTAAAATCCTTTAAAATTCCATGAGAATATTTATAATCCCTTTAAATTTCTGAAAACTCTTCCAAGTTTCTTAAAATCCTTTATAATTCCATGAAAAACTTTTAAATCCTTTGAAATACGTAAAAATCTCTTAAAATTTTGTAAAATTCCACAAAATCTTTTAAATATTATAGAAACCTTTTGTAATCCCTTTAAATTCCTAGAAACCTCCTAAAACCTTTTAAAATTATTGAAAATCTCTTGAAATCATTAGAAACCCAAAGAATTTCAAAGAATGCCTGGAAATTCTTTATAACCCTTTGAAATCCTTGGAAAGTTTCTAAAATCTGTTAAATCAAATATAAAATTTATATATACAATACAACAAAAATAACACAGCATAAGTATCAATTTCTATTTTCCCTGATAACTACTCGCATTTCCCTGACATTTCCCTGACTTCCCTACCATGTGGCCACCCTGATGTACACGGAAAAAATTATTTTCTTAGATGTTAAAACAGTATTTACTGACTCTCGGACACAGAGAAGTCAGAGAAAAGTATTATAATATTTCAGTGAATTTTATGAGATATTAGAAAAGAGTTTATTAATTTTTGGAATAGATTTCTAAAACCTTTAGAAAAAAACCTGTTCTAAAAATTAATAAACTCTTTTCTAATATCTCATAAAATTCACTGAAATATTATAATACTTTTCTCTGAATTCTCTGTGTCCGAGAGTCATAGTAAATACTGTTTTAAAATCTAAGAAAATAATTTTTTCCGTGTACATCAGGGTGGCCACATGGCAGGGAAGGCAGGGAAATGTCAGGGAAATGCGAGTAGTTATCAGGGAAAATAGAAATTGATATTTATGCTGTGTTATTTTTGTCGTATTGCATATATAAATATTATATTTTATTTAACAGATTTTAGACACTTTCCAATGATTTCAATGGGTTATATAGAATTTCCAGGCATTCTTTGAAATTCTTTGGGTTCTAATGATTTCAAGAGATTTTCAATAATTTTAAAAGGTTTTAGGAGGTTTCTAGGAATTTAAAGGGATTAGAAAAGGTTTGTATAATATTTAAAAGATTTTGTGGGATTTTACAAAATTTTAAGAGATTTTTACGTATTTCAAAGGATTTAAAAGTTTTTCATGGAATTATAAAGGATTTTAAGAAACTTGGAAGAGTTTTCAAAAATTTAAAGGGATTATAAATATTCTCATGAAATTTTAAAGGATTTTAAAAGGCTTTTAAGAATTTTAAGAAATTTTGATTTTTTTATAGTGATTTTAAGGGATTTGATTGAAATTTTAAAGAACCTCACCAGATTTTTATGATTTATGAAAGATTTTGTAAAATTTTATGGAATGTCAAGAGGTTTTCAAGAATTTTAAGAGATCTTTACGTATTTTTAGAGATTTTAAAGTTTTTCGTGAAATTTGTAAAAATTTAAAGAAATTTTGACATTTTTAAAAATCTTTAGAAACCTGTTCTAGAAATTAATAAACTCTTTTCTAATATCTCATAAAATTCACTGAAATATTATAATACTTTTCTCTGACTTCTCTGTGTCCGAGAGTCAGTAAATACGGTTTTAAAATCTAAGAAAATAATTTTTTCCGTGTAATACCGATAAGGGATGCAATAAACAATCACGGACCAAACTTTCCCGGTTGCGTTAGCCACCCAGAATTACTTTAATGCCGATGCAATGTATTCAACCCCCTCCATGGTTAGGAACATTAGACTTGTGGGATCTGGTAGGAGAAGAGTAAGGGTTGGGTGTAATGGTAGAGCAGCGAATACAACTCTTTGGCCCATAGATCAATGGCTGGCAATTATTGTATGTTCATTAGACTCTGGAGTCTATCCCTCCTCTCTTTACGCGTCCCCTCAACCCTTTCGTCCCTCTTTCTTCTTCTCCAGGCTAGAAGATGCCTTTACCTTAACACCCTCTCCACACCCTGATCTCTCTCGAGCGTATCCACACACCCCTTTCGTGAGTTGAAATTGCGACATTCCGGCGCGAAACGCCGAAACTATTTGACTCCGTAATTTGTGATTGTAGTTTATTGCGCGGATGGACTAACGCCCACGATGCTTGTACAACCCTGTGTAACTTCTGGTGAACGTCGTAAATGCAAGAGGACATTAAGGGTGGGGCAGTTGATGAACACCATGAATGATTTTTGTACTTTCCCCACAGATAAAAGTTTTTGCCTTCGTTCTCCTAACTTGTTGATTCATTGACAATCATAATAAACACTTTGTGTTTGGAAAATTATAGATCGTTTAATTAAATATAATATTAAATGATTTTTCCTACTTAGATTATTTCATGGAGTTATTTAAGTTTTGAGATGTAGTTATGTTATCTGCAGCTCACTAGTCACCAGGGCCGTAAGAGAGACCCGCCAAACTCCTTCGCACAGACTGGTAGTTAAAAGTTACAAGACGATCCGTTGAGTAATCCTAGACCGTTTCCAGACGGTTGCAAATTGCAATCGTGAACGTCGCGATAATTGTCGTGCAGTCCTCTCGCGTAATGACAATTTTCATCGTGTCGTCACACAACGCTCGCCCTAGTGGCTGACAATTGCTCCATTGCATCTTTCAGAACAGCATCATCGAGACGAAAATGTTAGATCCTCAAATATAAACTTCATCAGGTTCTTTTAATAAATACAATTAAAGAAAATTAAGTTTAATTTAAAATACGTTTCTTGGAGGGACAATTACAGCTGAGCAGAAAGTTTATATTCAGATTCTGTGCGAATTCCAAAAAAGTTCCATTTAATGTGAGAACGGCGGTTTCGAAAAAGTGCTTAGAAAATGGGATTGAAAAAGAGTTTCATAGAAGTGCTTGGAAAATGTAGTTGGCAAAAGAGGTTTTAATAAAATGCTTGGAAAATATGATTTGGAAAAGAGGGTTTTAAAGGGGGTTTTAAAAAATACTTGGAAAATAATATTTGGAAAAGAAGGTTTTAGAAAAGTGCTTGACAAAGAGGGTTTTTGGTAAAAGTACTTAGAAAATCAGTTTAGAAAGGGATTTTTGCAAAAGTATTTGGAAAATATGGAAAATGGAGATGAAAAAGACAGTTTTACAAAAGTTCTTGGAAAATGTAGTTGGCAAAGGTGGTTGTAAAAAAAATGCTTAGAACATCAGTTTAGAAAGGGATTTTTGCAAAAGTTCTCGAAAGATATTAGAAAAAAGGACTTTTAAAAGAAAACCTTAGAAAATGATATTGGAAAAGCGGATTAGCTATAAAGCATAATAAAAAATAGTTCCCAATGGATTTAGTGGAAGGTTTGATAATATTTGATAAAATTTGATAAAAGCTGGAACGTGAAAATGCCTGTAAATAAATTTAGCTCTTTAGCTGTGAAAGGAAGGTTCAGCCTCGAAGAACGCGCTCATCCTTCGTCGCAACAAATAATAAATAATTCTTAAAACAGTCGCCTATACATCATCGTGTCATTTCGCGGGCGCGATGCCGTAGCAACGCGGAACGACGCGCGAGAAAATTTATCGATGCTAATTTCCCAACCTGCGGCCTCCAACGTCACAGAAAAGAATTGTATCCTGTCCCGTCTTACTCTGTCCTAGGGCTGTGTTTTGCTACTTCTTTCTGCAAACAGCTAAACGAATACAGTAGACAGTACACAGTCACTCTTTTCACCAAGCTCTCCTTTCCTGAATCACACTTCAAATTTCCGAGGTGTCGACAGATCTAAAAGTAGCAATACATCTCGAGAAAAACTGTATAGAAGAGAAGGCTTCTCTAATTTATTCCTAGATAGAAGAATGTCTTAAATTCCATTACATTTTTTATAAATTGAATTTAATTATTACAAAATGCGCCTTTTCTTCCTAATACAAGATGCTTTATGTTAAAATGGATTTCTCATTTCTCTGTTTACACTGAGAGGACGATTTCGGCAACATAATTCAGCGGGAACATCACTTCCGTTGCACAAGAGTACAAGATGTTTGAGTGTACTTGCACGATGGAAATGCGGCTTGACATCAATCGCCACAACCGCCGTTTAGACATTTTATTATTGTTTCTTGCATTACCAGTTTGTGGCATTACTGTCATTAACACCGCAGTTTTGCCACCGCTCAGAAAATACCCTTTGCGCTCGTAATTAAATACGAGATTGGGCTACGTTTATCCGTAATTGCCCTGAATTTAGCAATCTTTAATTTTCCTTTACCACCAGGCCAGCTGCATTTATTTAATTTCGTTGTCTTCGCCTTATTTCGACACCCGAACCACCTAGATTTCGCCCCCGCAGAAAACCGACATGCGATTATTTGCATCGCCGCAAGTCCCGGCAACGTGATTGCATTTTAATTCTCGCGACGATAATGCCCGCGACGCGACGCGCGAAACGTGGCAATTTGTAACTCGCAATATCGCGATCGCATCATACACCTATTTCGTCCGCGTAATAAGGAATTAGCAACGTGACATTCCGGCCGAGAGTTGCACTGAGTGCGATGCAAGAGGATATGCAGATACTGTTTTGTACCTTCACCTGCACTTTCGTTTGCGCGAGAATATCACACTGAAAGCGTTGTGCCGCTTGTTCAAATGTTCAATGACGCAGGTGCCAACTCCATCCGGTAAGCGGCTATAATATAATGATCTCATAAAACGAGTACGTGTCATTATGTAATAACTGACAGCTATCGAAAACCCCTTTTTATACGATGAATAATTTATTTCTCTTCATCCGGTTTCATTTTTTAATATTTAATATTATGCATTAATTACCGCTGCAGCAGATGTTGCACTCTTAATATAATAATATTTCGGATTTTACCACATTCAAGCTAACATTATACTGCATTTATTGGAACAAATAAAAATACATTCAGGGTGGCCACAAGATTCAGTTTTTCCGTTTCCCTGATATTTCCCTGACTATTTCCTGAATTTCAGACAAATTTCCCTGATAAAAAGTATTATGCGCACGAATTTTCTATCATCTTAAAATTCCACGAAATTCCTTACTTAATATTTCAAAAATTTCTTCGATTTTCTATAATCTTTTTAAACTTGCTCAAAATCATTTGAAATAAAAATTTAACGAAAAACTACAAAATCTTTTGAAATTTCTGAAAATCTCTTAAATTTTCCAGTAATACTTCAAAATTCTACAAAATATTTTTCAGAATCTCTTGAAAAAGTTTTAAATTACGAGGAACTTTAAAATCCCTTAAAATTTGTTTAAATCTTTTGAAATTCCAAGAAACATCTTTAAATTCCTTAAAATTCCTTTACAAAAGCAAGTACTGAAGTCTAAATTCCCATTTCATTATACGAATGAATTGGAAATACTCCGTTCCCCTTTTATTGTACAAATAATTCGGAGAATAAGGATTAATAGACTCAGTGATGCATTAAATGCTAAATTAATCAATAAACAAGTTAATAAAAAATTAATTTCCTTAGAAAAATCAAAATTTCTTCAAATTCTTACAAGCTTTTTAAAATCTTTTAAAATTCCACGAACTTTAAAATTCCTCTTATTCCTTTAAATAATATAAAAATCTCTTGTAATCACTATAAAATCCAAACCCAGAGAAAAAGTATGTTTAAATCAAATATATTTGAATCAAAAAAATTCAAAGATATTTTTTAGTTGGCTCTGAGGCAAATATACGTTTATTTGATTCAAATAAACATTTTTTCTGGGTGCAAAAACCTCATAAAATCTTTTAAAATTATTGAAAATATCTTGAAATCATTAAAAACCCAGAGAATCTCAAAGAATGCCTGGAAATTATTTATAATCCTTCGAAATCCTTTGATAGTTTCTAAAATTTGTTAAATAATATAAACAATACAAGTTATATTATGTAATACGACAAAAATAACATTAGAAACTTTTTTTTCCTGAAATTTCCCTAACTTTCCTAACATGTGGCCACCCTGTACATATAAATCATATGTCTGAAATCTGCAGAGTACAATGCCTTGAAAATGATTCTATTTCCCGAGTCTAGTCGTCGATGAGAGTGGCAGGTTGGTGAAAACCTATTAGGACTCAGTCAATAAACAAAGGAGCGTTTTGGGCGATATAATATTGATTAATGGGAGGTTAAGGAAGCGTGGCAGCGTTTAGTCAAAGTTCTCTCTAAGGTTCGCACTCTCTCTCCCTCTGACTTTCTCTCTTCTGCATCCCATAACCCATACTCGCATCATCTCTCTCTCTCTTTCTCTACCCCGGTTACTAGTTTCTCGCGCGAGGTTCTGTGTATGCCGAGCGATTATCGAATTTCCTCCCCGTAACAATGAGGTCCTATTAACTCCCACCTTCGCCCTCGGTATACCCGATACAGACCCGCTTTTGTGTATTGTTAAGTCTATCCGCATTAAGCGATCCATAATGCCGCGTTACTCTTCGCGATAAATCGTTCCAAATTGCTTCTCAGTCGATACAATGAATACCGAAGGTACACCCCTCTCTGATCACTAAATACTCAATTTAGAATATTTACCCTCTTGCTGAATTTATCGCTATTCTTACTTATTTTTTTAACCAGGCGTAACTTTACTTTACCAGGAATAACTTTGAATTAAAAAAAAGGGCAATGGGACATTATGACGAGCGTTGCATTTAATTACCTGTATGTCATGATTAAAATCAGATACTAATGTGTTTAGTTAATAAAACGAAGCTCACATTATTAGAAAATGTTTTATGACCCAAAAACCTTCTTTAAGCACGTCATTATTGATTATTAAATTAATTCACAAGTATTGCATTTTGGTCATAATGCCCCGTCCGATGGAGTATTATGAGCATCATATTACTCTCAGTTTATTTGAACAGTAATTTGAATAATTTGAAATAATTAAAATAATATCCCCCCAAATTTCCACGCACCGTAATCTACAGATTGGTAGTTCTGTAGATGAATAGTTAAATGTATAATATAAAATCTCTAATTTGAGATTTTTATTTAATCAGTAATTATCAATTAATTGCTTAATTATAGTGAAAATAATAATTTCCCCCCAAATTTCCACGCAACGTAATCTACAGATTGGTGGTTCTGCAGTTAAAGAGTTAAATGTATAATATAAAATCTCTAGTTTGAGTTTTTTATTTAATCAATCCCTATCAATGAATTGATTAATTGAAATGAAAAAAAATAATTTCCCCCCAAATTTCCACGCAACGTAATCTACAGATTGGTGGTTCTGCAGTTAAAGAGTTAAATGTGTAATATAAAATCTCTAGTTTGAGTTTTTTATTTAATCAATCACTATCAATGAATTGATTAATTAAAATGAAAAAAAAATAATTTCCCCCCAAATTTCCGCGCACCGTAATCGACAGATTGATAGTTCTGAAGTTGAATAATTAAATGTATAATATAAAATCTCTAATTTGAGTTTTTTATTTAATCAATCTCTATCAATGAATTGATTAATTAAAATAATAATAATTTCCCCAAAAAATTCAACTCACCGTAATCTCTTTAGATTGGTGGTTCTGTAGTTGAAGAGAAGCTTTTTCGGCTTAAACGGGGAACCGAGAAATTTAGATGGTGTCTTGAAAATTTGTTCACCGACAAATATTTTTTTGGAAAAAAATTCGCAATAAAGCCTGAAACAAAAGAAAACAAACAAAAAGAAACAAATACAATTGAAAATGGCAATCATCATAGTGACTAGCGTGGAAAAAAACAAATAAGGGTTAAATATCCGTCCATCAGTGATGGACCAATATTTAACACAACAGCCCTTTTGATTTTAAGGGCCACGACTTTGTGCTCGAGATCCTAATTCGCATTAAAGAAGTAAATTTCGCTGAACTTCTTCTTTATCCCGAGCACTGTGATTAGCAACCGACGAAACGTATCAATTTTTAAACACAAATCGATATTGTTATTGGGAGAATAATTTTATAAGTTGGAAGATAATTCACCCAACTTAGAAAATTTACTCCTGAAACAAAATCAATTTTATCCAGAGTAAAATATCAAACGCACGCAAGGAATATTTCACCCTGGTCCTACCTACTTAAAACTAATCATTCATTCCAGAAAAAATTACCTGCCTATATCCTAGCTATATCTAAAAAAGTCAAAAACAACAATCACACCAACACACGCACTCCACGGTTCTCATGCTCACCGCCCAGATGCAACAAAACCTAAACCTAGGGATTGCGTCCCGGGACGCATCCGACATCTGAGCTTATAGGGCCACATTAGGGCACACACATACCAGCTCCAACCCTGAAATCATGCACCGTTTTAACAATAAAATTTCAGAAATATATCTGTTAAATTTACTATATTAAAACTTTTTCTTTAAATTAGTCTAGTACGAATTGTCAGTTAATTTTTAAATAATTAAAATACTCTACAAGTTAAATTTATTTGAAATTGTCAAGTAAGACACAAAGACGCAAAAACAGACTCACACAAATGCGCCTTACTTGACTGGAAAGTAAAACGGTGTATGCAAACATTCCATTGGTTAAACCATTAGTAGACATCCTACTCTAAGCTTTTCAGATAGATATTTTAATAAATCAATAATAACAGAGTGCCTAGCAATTCGAAAATAGAAAATTTTAGGTCAATTCAAAATTTTTCAGGTCAAAAAATTATAACTACTTTATGAATGTTAACAATTTGTAGTACTTCAAATAAGAAAATGTCTACTGTAAAATTCATGATTAATTTTTCTTTAAAATCAAAAACTTTGATATTACTCAATAAAAAATATATTACTTTAGTTTGAAAAAATTAATTTAAAAAATTGTATTGCTCAGGATTTCAACGTTTCAAAAGAAAAGCGCGACTAAAGAAAATTATTAGCATCATAAATATAATTTTCTTTGAAACGTGAACTTTCCTCTCTTTTCTTGGTATCTCAAATTTTATTCATAATCAAATTGTCATTAAAAAACTACTGAAAAAAAGACATATTACAAGATAATATGATTAAAATTTAAAATCTAAAAGAAAACGAGTGTCCAAAAAAAGAATTTGCCTATGCTAAAAAATTTAAACAAATTGTCCACTCGCTAGTTCTCACTAGCGGTCACTATGAGATTGAAAAATGTAGTAAATACAACCTCTCTTCGTGTTGGTTAGAACCTTTCGTTCCCAACATGATGAAGAGAAGAGGAACTAAATTTTGACTTACCACCTACACACTCGCATGTCGCGATTCTGATCAGTACGAGTGGTAGGTATTTGATCTTGATTCCCTCGATCAGATGAAACTCGATGTTTTAGAGTCGATCCGAAAGAATCCATCGCTGTGGATGGAATCCATGGTCCTCCATATAATCCTCCGATGTCTTTGCACAGTCCCACGTTGTCTTTGCACAGTCCCACGTTGTCTTTGCACAGTCCCACATTGTCTTTGCAGAGTCCCACGTTGTCTTTGCA
Organism: Synergus umbraculus; assembly: GCA_900474325.1. NCBI lineage: Eukaryota > Metazoa > Arthropoda > Insecta > Hymenoptera > Cynipidae > Synergus > Synergus umbraculus. The sequence continues at coordinate 58,334 of UCOK01018679.1, read as the reverse complement.
GAGTCCTACGTTGTTCTCGCAGAGTCCTCGACAGAATCGAAATCGATCCTCATAAGAAATCCTGTGAAAAAGATACTAGTAAGCAAGTTTCATATATGTTGAATTGATCGTTTAAGCTCGCCAAATGGAACCAAAAGCCAAACTAAAGCAAAGGACTATACATTTTTTTTTACCAAAACTACATAAGCGTTTACACTCAGATGCTAAGCAATAATCATGCAGAAAAAATAATTTTATTACCGAAAATCGATGCTAGAAAATAAAAAATTGTTGTTAGGTGTAAATCACTTTTACTTAAAAAAAAAAGTTTACCTACATTTAATCATTTTGATTTGGAGATTGATATTCCTGCAGGTCTTCGATGGAAACAATCGTCCACGTAGAATTCTCCGTTGTCGTCGTCAGAATTGATCCTCATCGGTAGTCTTGAAGCTCCTCGAAATAAGTTTTATAGAGTTCCAGGAAAATCATCTGAAAAAAAATAGAAAAGGTTGTCAAAAATTACTCAATAACTACCCTAGAACAAATACGCATTATTCGCTAGCTTCTATTCTATATTTTAAAGTTTACGTGGGGATAGTCAAAATCTCTTTACATAGTGTTACTAATGGGAGGAAGTGGTCTAAAATCGACAAAAATTGCGTTACGTAATACTTGAACAGTCCCTGATAAGTTTCAAAAACTTCTTTTCTTATATAATTAATTGTCTGTCACGTATTTTAAACCAGAAATTAAATTGCAGTACGATTCTTACAACCCGGTTTTCTCTATTCTATTTCGAGAATAGGTGGAAAATCAAATTCTTCTCTGAAATAGCCTAGTACTTAAAAATATAGAACCTTCACATGAATAGATGACATTTTGTACGTGCAATTCGTTGGTATTCGCTATGCTCTAATTTCTTCGCTTGCTCTCTAAAAAAAGAAACGGTCCTTCTTTCATCTTTCAAGAGGTCCAACTATCTTTTGCGAGTCTTAGAACACACACTCTACACTGTATAGTATGCTCCAGAATTCTAGATACTAGAAGATCCTTACTTGTTCCTTCTATCCCTCTTTTTGCCTTCTCTCTCATCTTGTTTGTTTCAAAAGTCCCATCTGCCCTGAGACCAATTAGTTACATTTTTCTTCGGAGGTGCCGTCATCGACTATGCTTTCTTTCCCAGACACTAAACACAAGAAAAGTTCCTTTTATTCCTCTCGAAAATATTTCAGTAAGAATACCTTTACACAGAATTTATGATTGCTCATTGATCTTTAGCTTTTAATATACTGATCATGTTATTATATTCATCAAATCATTAGCTTTCCAAGTAATCATCTGCTATGAATGAGCAAATAGTACAAAATAGACAAGATTGAAAGACCCAGTAAATTTTCTTTTAACAATAGAATAAATAACAAAATAAGCGCTAATTTTATATCAATAGCAGTGCTAATGATATAAAAATTGTTGCATGAAATGCTTCTTTTGCACAAATCTAGGCGATTACTTTGAAATGGCAGAGAGCATAAAAGATTAGGAATGAGCAAACAGTACCAAATAGAGAAGAATGTCCAGTAGTCAACTATCTTTCAACATCAAAATAATTAATGAAACAGACAGTGCTAATGGTAAAAAGTTCTTTGTTACCTAAAATATTTTGCACAAATGTAGATGATTATATTGAAGTAGCAGAAGATATTAAAGATTAGGAATGCACAAACAGTGCTAAATACAGAAGAATGGACAGTGCAAGAGGCAATTTTGTAAAATTGGAAAGAATAGAGAGGCAGTCATTTTGGTCAAAAATTCGTTGTTATTTTGAGATGAGCCCTTTGCGAGGTAGTCACACGTCGACTTATTGAAGAGTCTCATTAGTGCTGTTTGTTATTGTTTGTACGGTACTCAAGCATGAAAAAGAGAGCGATACGAGAGGGCGCCTCAAGGTGTCACGTTGATTCCGCTGATCTCACACCTTGCCTTGTCATCCATCCCTGCTTTCAAAACCCCACCCATCAGACGCCGACTACTCCCGGCTACTTGTCCCCATTTTTGGTTTCCTTTTAAGCATGTTCCTCACAATACGGGAAAGCTTGTTAAGTAGAAGCACACTTGGAATGATACATGTCGTCGTTACTAGTGTTGGTAGATATGTGTCCTATATGTCGACGTCAACGAGCAAAGGTAAAGAAAGAGAGATTGCAGATAAAACTTGCCAAGAAGCTTTGAATTCAAAAGCCAAGATAAGAAACCCTCAGGTAATAGTCTGAATTACTTTCAAAGCCTATTTGGCTGTGTTGTGTTCAGATTATTAATTAAAAGATATCTGTGAAGGGAGATTTTATTCACGAGGAAAACTATTGCAATTGTAAGGATTGATCCTGTTTCTATAGTGTGAACTTATTTAGGATATATATTTATAGAATATAATTTTAGAACAACTAAAATTATGAATTGCTTTCGCATAAATATCTATATCTTTCAGAGCTTTCATGTCTCACAAACACACTTAACAACCTAATCATATCCAGTTCTATCCACTCTCTTTCCCATTCCAGACCACTTCACTCACCTCGAATTTGCATTGAGCGTAAAGTGGTCGTCTAGGATGTTTGCTTCAGCTTTACCAATGCACAATTACCTCGCTTTTCCAGCAGCTTTTATTCTCGGTGCGTGTTCCCGCAGTTATCTTGAGATTTGTTCTTCATTAGGAAGACTTGGGGCAGGATTAAGGAGAAAAGAAGAAGGTTGAAAATAAAAATTAGCCTCGGAAAACAATCCGGGTATGTTTGCAAGGATGTTTCTGTGGCTTTTGGTTCGTTCAAAATTGGGGGGCTGATGATGAACCAGGGGGGGCAAGAAGGTTCCTTCATTTGCTGCGACTAATGGTTCAGTCGGGCCAAGAAGGTTATTATGAAAAGTACAAAAGCGATACTTTTGCAATTAAGGAGTATGGTCTCCTCTAACCGGAAGCTTTAGAGGACTCGCGTGCCTCTAGCTTTATTTGCACTCGGAAGAACCTCCTTTTTCAGAAAGATCTATTCTCGTTCCTTTTGCATGTTTCAGGATAGGCTAATTCAGAAGGAATAGGTAATCGCAGAAGATCTTGATCCTTTTGGAACAAAAACATGGTATTTCTAAAGAAATATTAGAGTATCAGATGATGAAATATCAGATGATAGCACGCTGCTTGATCCTCTGGGAAGAATTGAAAATCTTCCTTGCCAATTGTTCTTTTATATCTCAAATCTCTCTCTTCACCAATTGTCTTCTGAACATTATGAATGAAGATGGCTGATGAGAAGCAAAAGAAGTGAATCAATCTCCGATGAAGAGGCCCATTGCAGCTAGACAAAAGGTCGTATTCTTTGCTAGTGAAGTTGAACAGACAATATCTTTCGAACTTGAAACTTGAATGAGATTCAAAACGAGAGATCAGAGTAGGGAGTTCTGCCCCTGCGAACGACAGGCAGTCTGCTCGACACGTCTCTCTTCCAGACCTTCTACGAATCCACGTCCTTCTAAATTTCTCTCTTCTCTCTTTTCTCACTTCTCCACCCGTTTCACCCTTTTCTACTCTCTCTTTTCCTCCCGTTGGCTGGGAAGAGAGTGAAGGTGGTGGGAGGGAGGAGGAACGTGGAGGAATATGAAACAATCGCTTCATTGGAAAGTCAAGAATCTCTCGAGCCCGTCGGCGTTTGACTTGCCATTAGGAGCGTCAGTTTTAATTGTGCCTGCTCTCTCTCTCTCCTCACTCGTCGACGACGTCGTCTATCTCTTGCAGTCTGTAGCGAGTCTCAGGTGAAGTGTATCGCCTGCCATCCTCGTATGAGTTCACTGCTATGCCTACGAACCTACCCCGTGCCCTTTAGCGATGTCTCATTAGTTGCAGCACTGCAACGGATGAGTACTCCCTCTTCCTTCTCTCGCCTTGCTCAGTACTCATCCCTATCACACAACCCGCGAAAGACCCACGGCTCTATCCCCCTCAACTCGACAGCCACCTCCTTATCCGTGGCCACTTGCCACCCCCCGCCGGAAGGCCGACGAGTCGCAAGGGTCGGAAGTCTATTGGTCCTATCATGAGGTCTGTCAAACTCAATGATAGCACTCCCTCTGATGTTCAATGTTAACAGCAAACGCTCAAGTTTCCCATATCTAGCGTATGTTTTTACCGATGGGTTGACTCTCGCCTTTTGAGTGGACACCGAATCTCAAGATTTTACATTCCAATAGATAGTTTCTAATACAGTCTTTTCAATGATTATAATTTTCAACTCTTCTTCTAGCTTCATCAAAGTTTTGCTCAATCTACGGAAGATTATCTTCTAATCAACTGACAATCCAAGGCGATCAAATCATCATCCACCAAATATAAATTGCTTTCCAAAAACTAGACAATTCCTGAATTCGGAGAAGAGCCAAATGTCCCGGAAAGATCAGAAAATTCAATTTCCAGAGTCTTCAGGAAATCTGTGGATTGTCTGAGTACGAGGATTTTTCTCGTAAGGTGATTCCCATTCGTTTGAGCGAGTCCAAGCTCCGTAATAAGGTCGTCCTGTTTCAGGAACGATGGAACGAAACACATAGAGAAGGTGTATCTCTTGAAGTCAGACCGACTTGAAATCGTTGGTGGATGAAGGGGGTGAGTGTGGGGGGTGGGTTGAGGGTTGTTCGAGGAACGTCGAGAGACGAAACGTTGGAAACCGGAAGGAAACTGGGGACGAAGGGGTGGCTCGGGGGTAGTTACTGCGGGCCAAGGGGGTTGAAGAGGCAATATAGGAGAAAGCTTATTATTGGAGTTCGCCGCTCCGGTAGAAGAGAACAAAATACAGGCAAGCAGTGATTGCTGTTTCCAATTGAACCTCCGTGCGCCTCGCACGCTCCACCTGAATGAACAAGCTAGCGGAAAATAATCAAGCTACGCCTGAAGCAACTATCTAGCTTCTCGTGTCCCCATCAGCATTATTTTGTATTGGGGTGCATTCATCGTTGTTCGTTATTACAGGTATCAGAAACAACCCCAAATGTCACCAATATGTACCCTTTTAGTCTAGTGAGTTCGGGTCTAATACGGTGGTTTGTACTCTGAATCACCCGATACCACTCGGAAATTTTATGTAAATCAGGCTTAGTTTTTGGAAGACCTCAAAGTGATTTTACATTTTAATCATTCAATTCGAAATTTGGAAAAAGTAGTTGAAGATGCTACTAAGTTAGTATCATTCTTCTAATCTCTGGGTACAGTGAATTCCATTAAGGATATTAATACAACGTATAAATTTACAACATATTCTTGGAAAATACTGCTGACAGAAGTTCCTAGTCATAAAATAAAAATATGGTTACTTTCTTTGGATGTAATGACCACAAAATATTGTTACGTTGAATCGATTACTATAAATTCTTACAGTTAGAGCCCACAACCTTATTGCTTCCTGACACGATAGTCACTAATCTAGTTAATCCACCCTTGTTGTCATTTCCCTCGATCCCCAAAATTCTCTATAATTCTTAATTAAATTACGAAACACCTGAGTTAAATCCAGTAGTAGTAGATTGCGCTACATTAAAATATAATACAATAGAAATTTGAATATAAACTAAGCTTCAGCTGGTAAAAGTTTTCCGTCCTTAAAGAAAATTATCTCTCATTTAAGGACTTTTTCCACGAGAAGAAGGGTTTAACAATCCGGAAACATTTATAGCCTCCTATAAAAAAACGACTTTGATCCTCTGGACACAACAAGTACCAAAAGTCGTCCAGGGGGCAGGACTTGAACGAGTTTGAACAACCCCTAAACCCATAGAGCGGATTTTCACCGGTCGGTGCAGTTGGTAACACCACTGCAATTACACGAGTGCCTCTAACCCTTCCGGCCTGTAAACGGCACATAAATACATCGATTCAATTCCGTTTCGACGAGAGAGATCGTTCCCCACTCTATGCTTACTGCAACCTCTCTACTTGCCCTTCTATAAAAATTTATCGACTGGCAAATTGTTTTGCGTGGTGAACTTCCATGCACAAATAACAAACACGCAACTCCTACATCCGATGACCACCCCCCCCCCCCCCCACCAACTCTCACAAAATTTCCATCCCTCTTTTACTTGTCCTCAACAGGATGAAATGGCGGGTGAAGTGACCCTCCCAAAGTGCTAAGCCTGTCCACTGTCCAGGGTGGCATTAATTAACAAAAAGTCATTAAACTTTCTACGAGCACTAGCAAAGAGACGTTTCTCCCTTTTAGAGAAAGGACTTGATTTAGAATGATTATATTCTTTGTCGTTTCTTTAAGAGGATCTTTCTTCTGATTCGAATTTTTCCAATTAAATTTCGCTCTGATTTTTCAAATAACGCTTTTTAAAAATTTACCTGCTTACCTACTTAAAATAGAATAACAAAGTTATTCTTACCTTAAATGTTCACGAACGTGTTCTTCAATTTGGTCAGAGGTGTGTCTAACGGTGTTGTAGTTTGGCCACGTACACTGCTAGGCTTTAGGACCCTTCTGAAACAAAAAAAAAATACAGGAAGATTAAAAGGAGGCCACTCAAATTTGAGGAAAAAAATTACCGTCTATTTTCCGGTTGACCTTCAAACTTTTTTGATATTAGTTATTCAATTATACACATATTCAAAAACATATATACGTATTTATTTAAAATGCGAAAAATAAACTCGAAAAATAAACCGAAAAAATTTTTAATCTTAAGGGCGTTGGACACAAGTGTCAAAACTCAAAATCCCATTCTCCATTTTACTCAACGAAAATTATAGATAAATATTTTTTCGATCTGTTGCGCTAATCTTATTTCAAATGTAAGACTGCGTACAGAGCGAAAAAAATTTTATTTCGATACTTTTTGTATAAAACGAAGAATGTAAAATTTATCTTCAAAATTAAATATTTTTAATTTACTTGAAAAATATTTTAATTAGATATTTTCTCGTTCTGTACGCATAATTCTAGTTACAAATTGATTAATTCTACAAAGGGAAAAAATTCCAAATTTAATATTTGTTGAGTAAAATGAAGAAATCGAATTTTTAGATTAGAACTTGGCTTCAACACCCTTAATTGACAGATTTATGGAACCGAAAATTGGAGGAATGTAAAATTCGAAGTTGCTATAGTTTTTTTTAGATGGCTTTATAAAGGACAAGGCGATAATGACAAACATAATCATTACATCCCTAGTTTGTGAATACCAACCGTGTAGCTTTTTGGCTCTGGTAGTTGGGGTGAAAGCGACGTAACCGAGGTAAAAATTACTCATGTGGAAAATTAAATTATAAATCTTGCCACGATACGAAGATTACCTTCAGCTCGTATAACATCTATTCACATTCAAGTCGATTGTCAGCAGCAATATTAAAGAGTAGAGTGTACCGATATTAAAAAAATCTAATTACTTCCGAGTTCTGAAAATTCGCTGTTCTACGAAATTAACTTATTAAACATCTTTCTAGTTCAAATTCGCCATTCTTAAATTCGAAGTAAGCTAAAGTTCATTTGCAAATTGAATTGAGATACTCGAGGACAACTTACCCTCCCTGAACAAGCCCCTCTTCTTGGTCTCTATTAATCTCGAAATAGTAACAGAGCCTCGTGCCGAAATTCCCGGGTGTTGTTGTACCGAGCCTAAACACCGCAAACCCGAAACGTTCACTAATTTTCTGTTTAGTCGTAAAATAAATTCAGCGGAGAATCCGGGTGCTTCGACCCGGGGAAAATGGTCTCGGGCGTATTCTACCCTCTTCGAAGGGGCGACTTTGGGTGGAGAGTGGTTTCGGTGCCATTTACCGAGCGGTGAAATTTGGAACCAGAAGTAATCGAATTTGTTGCCGTCGTTTAATGAGAGCCGCACAATAGTTGTCTGTATAATTGGTACACACACCCGTCACACCCAAAACCTCCACCCACTGAAATAACTATTTGGCTCGAGTGACCTCCGAGAAAAGACCAGCTTAACATAGCTACTCGTTTTTATCATCATTTCTGAAGATTATTTTCACAGCAGACTTGAGGAAATCGAATCCGATTTAGAAATTTGGATTTTTAAAATCCAGGACAAGAAATTAGAAAATTAGAAATTTGGTAAAACGATATAACAGGTTTCGTAAATTAGATTGATTTTGTAAATATATATTATCAAGCCATATGGCTTGATAATTGAGGAAGTTTTATTTTTATGTGAGATGAGTAATAAGGAAAGAAGAGTGGAATCTGGAGAGTTTGGGTGAGCATCTGATTTTCATTTCGCTTAATTGCGTCGCTCTTGCTTTAACTTCTGATGCTGGGTGTAGTCGAACTACAGCAATCAACAAGATCGTAACCTCCGCCCCCATAAGGAGAGAACCTCGAGGACTTAGCAAGTAGTTAGTCCTCCCACTTCGATTTCCCTCTGTCCCTCTTCCTGTTATATCTCCTCTCCCTCGACTTCCGTCAGGATACTACGAAGAAACGGACCACGTAGGACTCTAGAGCCCTAGCCCTAGACCCATTCTGCCATTAAGATGTTTCATTGCAATAACAATAAGAGTATCTGGCAGGGATGCCAGATCAAGCTTATTGTTGTAATTTCATAACGACTTGTACTCAAAAAGTCCATACGATGATAAATTGAGTAATATACATTTATCTATAATTCGTATACTTTATTATTCGTATATTTTATTACTCGTATATTTGTATTTAAGATTCGAGTTCGTTTGATACGAAATCAGTTCACGTTGAACGGTAAATGTCGAATAACTTTTTCCGAGCTTGAACCTCGAAAGAGAACAGAGCCCCATTAGAATATCAAGCGCAGGGACCATTGTAGGGAATGGTCGGTTATTTATTAATATTGCCTTCTGTTATGGTCGCTCGTGTCCATACTCATAGGCTCACGTCGTTGGAAATGGCCTAAAGGCTCTTAAGATCGATGACCGAAAAAGATACCGGACCGAGGATGAAGGCACGGATCTCTCTGAAACGGTTTTATCGTACTGATCATTTTCAGCAGTTTCGGAAGTCGAAAAAGTGGAAACCTTCCACCGACTCACAAATCTAACATAGAACTCGTAAATTAGCCAAAACAATTTATTAGGGTCTTCCGAGATTTATTTCTTGCAAATGTCAACAGTGTTTTCGTATTTTGAAATTGTCTTATTAGTCGATTTTTATTTTTATTAGAACTCGTTTATTTTAGCAAATATATTAATATTTATACTAAAATTTATATTATATTTATATATTTTCCGATGTGGAAAGACACAAAGCTAAATAAATCCTCTTTTATAGATTCAGGATTTGCATAATAACATGCAACATAAATGATGGGACTTTGACTTTCTTCGACTCCATTGGCAATCGAAGTATATCACAAGAAGAGTTAGAATGGGTGGAAATATCGTCAGATTATACTTAAGATGTCTATTGGACCCGAGCCAATCTTTGAGTTGCGAGTTTGGGATACAAGAACGGGCTGCCAGAATCCTAGGCGACAATGAGAAGCTTGAGAAAACGCCCTTTGTTACTCTTCCGAAGTACCAAATGCCAAAAATCCAGGATATATCCTGTTGTTCCCTTCCCCTCGAGGCAGAATCATAGATTTTCCACTTACAACAAACTTCATCGCCCATCCTGATTTATTTCTCAAAAATAAATGTCTTTCATCCAAACTATATCATTATTTATACCAAGGATTAACATTTCCCAATTGTTTCGAATTAGAAGAGATTAAAACTTGAATTTGTTCAATTGGAAGGGATAAAATTTGAACACTTTCAACTGGAAAGCGTTAAATCTTGAATGCTTCGAGTTGAAACTTTAAATCTGGACTCTTCCACATGGAAACTCCAACTTGGATACTTTCAATTCCGAAATTTCCAATTTAAATCATTCCCACTGGGATTAATTCAATCAAAAGTTATATAAAAATATTGAAAATAAAGAAAATCACCCACTAATTGCTTGACCATATTACCAAATAACGAAAGGACTTCTAAACACGATCGTCTTGCTTTGAAGTCGGCAAAGTTGTAAATTAATATTACTATAAATTAAAATGTATTATGTAAGTTTCGCGGTCGTGTCGGCACCTTCTTCGCGACTACTATCGGCAACTTTCTCATCTGTGTGGGTGGGTTTAATGCACAGAAATATATACGACGTTTTGTAGGCAAATACAAAGATACACTTTCTGCTGGTTGTGGTCGCGTGCACTCTTGGGGGCATTCTAGAGAGGAAGGGGTGGTTCGCGGGGTGTTGGTACTAGGCGTCAGAGGAAATAGGGAATACCTGGGGGGAGGGCGGAGGGATTAGTTGAAAGTGAGATGGAGGAAAGCGAGTACGGTAATACCGACGCAGCCAGTGTGGTATCTGTTCGCCTAACGCCGGAGTTCCCTCGTAAACTCTTAAGAAACTTTGCAGACAAATACAGAAATATTTTGCAATGGAAACACGTCCCTCAGAAATTAAATATCGTGATAACGGGCCTCAGTACTGCGAATCCCGAGAAAGAGACTTGAGTAAAAAATTTCAATTCAGGCTGAATTAAAATGATCTAGAGTAATGAAATTCTGTAATTGAGCTCTAAATTCCTTTATCGACAATTATCGACACTGGGTGGATGTGATTCGCGCTAAAAAGGTTCATATCCATGCAAAATTTAGTAAAATCTACATTTTGTACTAAAGTTGTAATTTAAAGAGGTAAATTTTAGATTAGGAGATTCTGGATAACGTTTTCGCTTGAGAATTTACTTTAATTATTTGGGTACTCACATTCACATATATAATTGTACCTACACATCGCGGCATACTTACGCACTTGACCCGACCAAGAGTATTAACCTGCGTATAGCCCGGGACTCTACACTCTTAAAATGTTATGACGTGGAACTCGTGATTTCATGGAACATTTAAGCACTATATCGGTAAATAGCCGAAATAGGGGTTCTCGACAGTTAGGAAGCTAAACTGATATTATAGCAACGATCTATATCAGGCATTTTCAAATATTAAGGCAATAATCCACTCTAAAGTAGATTACTCTCTATTTTATAGGCTATAATAAACACGAAATACCACTTCATTAAAACAGCGAAACTTTACTTAGCTTATTTTAAATTTTATAATCAAACAAGTATAAATGTGGGGATAGTTCATATAGTTGCTATGAAAACCGATAAAATGCAGAGATATTTCGAATTTTAATTATTCCAAATGGAAAGAAGGGAAATTCAATTTAAAAAATTTGAATTACAATTTGAAGTAATCAAAACATGAATTCTTTGAATTGAAAGTTAAAATTTGAGTACTTTCCATTGGAAGAGGTTGAAACTCCAGTTCTTACAGGAAAGGGTTAAAACTATCATCATGAGAAGTTACTCTCTGTTTTATCTTCGAAAACGAACCGGACGAGTTTCCGACGAATTTTAATTTCCTCTTAAAGAATCCCGTCGTAAAGTGTTTCAATAATGCAGAATAAAATCGAATCTTTTCCCTTGAGCGAAAATTAAAAGCCGTCGATGAAATCCAGCTTGTTCGATGATCCTCATTGGTTGCAGGCTCGTGAAATCATTATAGCATGTGTAAAATGTACACGAGGCGAACAGCGTAATTAAGAAAGGAATTATCGTAAAGAAGGGTTGGATACAAGAGTTCCATTAAAACGATCGCTTCTCCTTGCCGAATAAATATACCTGCTTGACATCGAGTCGCGATGAGCTCAACGTTAAGAGTTCGTTCGGTTCCGTTCGCCGGGTGTATTTATAGTTTAATTTGTGGCTTAGGGCCTCGTTGAGGGTCGCGAGTATATTTACTTGGTCGCTCGAGTTTAGGAGCCTACGGGACTTGTACATACGCGCCTCGGGTTCCGAGGGACCTTTTTTCCATGGTGGTCGTAGCTGAAGAATTTTTATGAGACCCGCCAATGTTTTCTCTGAACCTTCACTGCGAGAGACTGATCAGTTTCTCCTAAGGAACGATTGATCTGCCCCACATACGATTTTGAAATAGAATCTACTACGACTGGAAACTGAGTGGAAACAACAAATTTCTTTCTGCAAAGTTGAAATATTATTCAATTGGAAAACCAGATACGTCACTTAGAAAAAAAATCCTGACTTTGAAAAATAAACTTCAGCTTCCTTCCAATTTTATACCTCCGCTGAACATCGATCGTAAAAATTCCGAAAAATGTATGCATTAGGTGAGCATAAATAGTGGAATTTTTATGTCACTGAAGATATTTGGAAGAAGAAGAAGAAACAAAGTCAACACACTAAAGCAAGAGGGATTTGGCGCTTGGGTTAAATATACCACTGGAGACTGCAATTAACTCCGAATAAATCGATCAAAGAGCGCTTAAACTCGATTCTGAGGATAGATCGCGAGAAGCTATGCTAAAGCGAACCGCGAATTATCGCGATTCTGGTGTACTTACATGCTGGAAATGCGTAAATCAGTGGTTTATGGTCACGGAGAGAAGTCAAAGAGGCTTTGCCCGTCGCTCGGCCCGTCACACATTTTACCGAAATCGTCGTCTTGCTCGTAGAGTCACGCCGCTATTGCTCAAAGTACATGTTCACGTTCAACTGTACAGGGTGAATCAAGTATTTGCCTTGCAGTCGAACCGCTATCTTCAGAGCATCATAAATTCTATTTCTGACTGTAAACTTCTGCTTCAGACAATGCCACTGAAACAATAAAATACAACATTTATGAAAATACCAGATATTTGTGTTTCTCGAATGTGTTTCACTCATTTTTTTTGGAATGAGCCTTTCGAACATTGTAAGAAACTTTGCAAAATTATAATAAAAGGACTTCAATCCTTTCAGACAATTGGGATTTAAAATTGTAGTGTTACCAATTTTAATTATGAAGGTCTTAATATTTATCAATTGGAAGCATCAGTAAAACTTGAATACTCCCAATTGGAAGAGGTTTAAACTTTAGTTTATCCAATTGGAAGGGGTTAAAATTGGAAAGCTTCCAATAGGTATGGATTGAAACTTAAATTCCTAAAATTTGAGTCGACCTGTACCAAGGAACATTACTGGTAGTGCGGAAAATTTCGTATCGCGTCAGTGAGGTTCGCATGAGACGCGTGGCACGAATGGTCCATGAATCACTAGCGAAACAGAGAACTGTAATGATATACATGCATCAACTTATGCTTTCCGATAAACATTCGCTCAGTTTGCTTCTGATTGAATAACTGCCTGTAAAGTTTGCTTGAGTCGAAGGTTTCGCAAGCTTATACCGCATGTGCGAAATTTAGAATCCATGAGAGCCGATTAATTTCAACATATGGCAGTTATCTGTCAGTACTTATAAAGGGACTTTAAGTACTCGTCGCATACGTTTCTAATATACATAAATGCGTAACAACTTATGCCGGAAGTTTTTGGGAAAATCGAAAAACGAATGTCTTTTACGATCTGTGAATGAGATTATAGAGTAATGTCTATATTTGCAAAAATCGTAAATTCAGAGGGTTTATCTGAAGGACGTTTACAAGAATTCAGTCTTTCCAGGTCTAACAGGAACTTGTTAGTGGAATATGGATTACAGATTTACAGGGAATTATTCCGTTTATGGAATGGAGCACAATCTCGTCAATCCCTTCACTTTAATCGCGATTCCAAGAGTTATGAGAAAGCAAATTGCAGCTACCTGAATTCAATCAAGATTCAGTGAATTGTAGCCCAATCCATGTAATTATCGGGCAAGAAAATATAAGATTATCTTGGTCTGTGCTTAACAACACTTTCGATAAATCAGTTTGTTTTAAGAGTTCTTGAAGTTGATGTGTTTTAAATTTTCATTAGAGAAAATTTCCTCCATAATGATTTCAATATTTTAAGGTAGTAAATATATATGTACATATATATACATAAACTAACGATAAAAGTTTTATGTATGAGAAGATGATTTTTTGAAATTAATTTTTTTAATTTAGATGAATAAAAATTACGAGATGAGAAAAATGATACATTTAGAGTATTTACTAAATTTTCCCCACGAAATTCCCGGATATACTAAAATTCGCAAAGTAGAGCCCTTAAGGACATGTGATACTTTATTATAAGAGCAAATTAGTTAAACAAATTATAAATTCATAATAATAAATATTTTTAGCTAATAAGAGTTAATAAACATCAACAAAGGTTTATTGACTCTTATTTACTAAAAATATCTATTATTATGAATGTATAAATAATTGGTTTAACTAACTTGTTCTTATGGTAAAGTATTACATGCCATTAAATATATCTTTGGAATAATGACAATATTTTAAAAAAGAGATTTTGAAGATGCAAAATTTTAAATACCTTCTGTGTTCTATAGCACCTATTATTCCAGCCTGCTTTTTGTTATCCAGAAGACAACTGAGCCGGAAAAACCACTTCACACACATCACAATATCTTACTGCTCCAAAAGTAGTAAAACTGTAAAAAAAAAATAATAATAAAGAACACTTCGGTATGAAGACTTAATAAAGAATATAAATTAATTAATTAATCGCATGCACGTTACACGTTGACTTTTATCGGACTAAAATATTTTCGCAACTTCTATGGACGAGAATCAAAAGTAAACTAAAGGAAATAATTATCGAAATTTTATTATTGAGGGTCTGAAGGCCAGTCAAAAGAATCAAAACAAAAGAGGCCGCGAGGAACAATACTTATATGAAGACAGGTAGAAATTTTTAAGAACTTTAAATCGTCTTAGAAAAGATAAGCAATTAGAAATTATAAACCTAACCTTGTAAACGTAAAAGGCCAACAATAAAATTTCAGAAAAGCCGGAAAAACCACTTCACACTTCACAATACTCTCGAAAAGTAATAAAAATTTTAGAAAAAAAAAAGTAAAAAGCTTTATAGCACGAACACTTAATAACGAAAATACGAATTAATTAATTAATCTAGATTAATCGCGAGCAAGTTACGCGTCGAATTTATCGGATTAAAGTTTATTCCCAAACTCTCCGAACAACAGTAAAAAAAAACACAAACTAAAGGAAATAATTATCGAAAACTTACTATTGAGAGCCTCAAGGCCAGTCAACAGAATCAAAACAAAAGAGGTTTTATGGATCAATAAAGTCAGGTGGAAATTTCTAAGATCTTTAAATCGTCTTAGCAAAGATAAGCAATTAGAAATTATCAACCTAACCTTGTTTGGGTTCGTGAAAATATCTACAAGAGCCACTTCTAAAATGATTCACATTTTAATGAATATGTTTCTTTTGAAAGAATTCAATTTAAAAGGCTCTTTAAATATGTAAATAAAAGAGTCAAGTTTTCGATAACCCAAACATATATGAATGTCTAATTTCTACTGAACTATTTTACCTGGATTCAGAGATTGTCTTCTCAATCAATTTGAAAGTTTCCTTTTACTCCTTTTACTTTAAATTCAACCTCAATAATAAATTTCTACATTTGGTAATGTAAAAAATAAATTAATTACATAAAACATTAAAAACCTTAAAAACACGTCTGAACACGACCGGTACACAGCCTAACCAAAAGTGTAATGGCGGCCATGGTGGATGGTGGTGGGAGGTATGACGATTTACCGACTGTCGGTAACTATGCAAAACTAATCAAAATCAGAACAGCCAACTTCCAAAAATAAAAATCAGAAAATATGTATATATGCATGTGTGAATAATATACTTTAAATTCTCTACCGGACGTTATTGAATAATTTCGTTAAAATTTTAATCCGAGTTATCATAAACAATATTAAGTATCTTTTTTTACACAATAGTTATCACTTGTTAAGATTTGATTTGTAAATAGAAAATACAACATTATACCATTTTTTAGGAAAGATTCTGGAAACAGAAACCTCAGCAATTTTCTTCAGTTCAGATTCATATTTATAAACGGAAAAGGATTTTTATTCACTGCAAAATATGGAACAGTGAAACCCAAAATAAGTCTTAAAAGCTTTAATGAATATATTTCTTCTGAAAGGATCCAAATTAGAAAGCTCTTTAAATATGTAAATAAAAGAGACGAATTGCCGAGAGATCCAAACATAAATATAAAAATATCTAATTTTGAATTAGGTTGAAGTTTCAGGCGTCCGATCTGACAATTTTTTGTATTGGAAAACATTTTTTTTTTAATTCCAAGTTCCCAAAACCCAATTTATTTACTAGTAGAAATTTACTCAATATTGCGAGGAATTTTATGTAATTTAAAGGAATTTCAAATGGTTTTAAAGAAATGTAAAAGATTTTAAATAATTTGAGGGAATTTTAACAAGGGATTTACATTTTTTAGTTTTAAAGGGATTATTTTTAAAAGAGTTGAAAAGAATTATAAAAAGATTTTTTTCAGAGATTTCACAAGATTTCAAGACATTTTAATAAATTTGAAGAAAATGAAAGAGATTTTAAGATATTGCAAGAGGTTTTAATGAATTCTAAGAAATTTTTAGATATTAAATCATTTTAAGTGGTTTTAAAGGATTTAAAGAAATTTTTAGTGATTTTGAGGAATTACAAGGGGTTTAAAGTTTTAGGGATTTAAAGATATTTTTAACAGAATTGAAAAGAATTATAACAAGGTTTTTTAAAAAATTTAACAAAATTTCAAAACATTTTAATTGATTTTAATGAATTTGAAGGAAGTGGAGGAGATTTTAGGATATTTTAAGTAAGAAATTTCAAGGCATTTAAATTTTTAGGGATTTAAAGGAATTTTCAAAAGACTTGAAAAGAGTTATCAAAAGTTTTCTTCAGAAATTTCAGAAGATTTCAAGATTGCAACGAATTTGACGGATTTGGAAGAAATTTCAAAATATTTCAAGATACGTTATCGAACTCGAAGTGATTTTGAAATATTTTTAACGAAATTAAGACGTTTACAGGTAATTTAACAGCTTTTAAAGAATACCAAGTACACGTCTGCAACTTCAACCCAATTAATTTTGATTTGAAATATTTTACATGGTTCCAGAGATTGCTTTCTCAAACAATTTGAAATTTTCTCTTTACCTTAAATTCAAGATCAATAATAAATTCCTACATCTGCTAAGGACGAGTTAAAACCAATTTTAATTAGTTAATTGCATCACATCAACGTTTAATTACGACATAACAGAGGAGGGGGTCTAAAATCGCCAAAAAAAAATGCATCACTTACACTTGAACAGCCCCTTGGAGGCGTCCAAGTTTCAAGTTCAAGAAACATTCAAGTTTCCACTCTTCCAATCGAAAGCATTAAACTTTTGTCCTATCTCAACTGGAAAAGCCTTTAAGTTTGAATCCCTCTTATTAGAAAATACCCACAATATTCTCAATTCCAGACCGCTTTTAATTCCTTTTTCCGCTCATTTACTTAAAGTTTGAAAAACAGAGTCGCATCTCTCATAACAGATCTTTTTATCGTGAATTTCAAGGAAAGCAATTTATGAGTTGGAAGATGATTGCGCAGTGTTGACGCAGATTCATATACAGGAGCGTGTAAGTTAGCGAATGTAATAAGGCGCGTCCACACTGTTTGCAACGGTGCACGTGCGTGCGATCGTGCGTGTGCGTAAGTAAACGCGTTGTGGGCCTCTTTACTCCAGTGGATGATGGCACAGAAGAGAACCGCAGCTAGAGATCACGGGAGAAGTAGCCAAAGCAAACGCAATGTCGGTGTCGGCAAGCTCAGAGAGATCTTACAGACTGACAAAAAACTTAGCACTGGTACCATAGCCCTGAGTATATCGTAAACGCGTGTATCACACATGCTATTCGCATCTCTCCCTCCTGCGGGAAACGAGAGTCGATTGAATCCTCCGCCGATTGTAAAAATAAACGGATCCGCTTCCTTCGATTCGAACGAGATACTCCCACGCACTGACACTCCAATATGTGGGCGAAATTTATCATCATAGACTCCCGACATCAAAATCGTTCACACGATATAGGTTTATAAAAATATAGGTTTGCAATAAAAAAAAGTCAATGGGATAACAAATAGAACACTAGAAAAATAACTCATTTTTAACTACATTCACATGGAGGAAAAGATTCTAACAAAAATTCTTCTAAGTTCAACGAATTCCAAGTTCAAGTATCAACAGTAAATAATGAGCAGAAATTGAATTGAATCAATCAAATGTTTTTCTCAGTGAATAAATTCTTCCAAGGATCGAAGAGCCAATTAAATTCAAGAAATTATTCTCTCAGATTGAGCCGAAATCATCATCAAAAGTGACTTTCACGTCTCATCCCATAGCGGCTGGCCGTCGTCACGCTATTAGCGCAGACTTAATCGGGGCCGGAAATGAAGTGAAGGATAGAAGGGAATATTAATAACTGAATCTAATCAATTCCATGAAACGAACTTGGCCACCCTGAGAAGTCTCTCGTAAGCTCTCTAGTCTCTTTCCCCTCCCCCTCCTTCTCACCCTTTTAACACCCTCGCTGATTTTGTCTTCTAGTCTTTCTCTCATTTTAAGCTCCACTTTGCTCTTTCGTAAAAGCAAAGCCTCAACGGACCATCTAATCAAATACATCGCATTAAGCTAATTTAGTGGCACACTCACAAATGCACAACGAAACAGTCTTCGTTATAATCCTGCACTTAACCCAGATTAATGACGCCCACACGACAAATGAATTTTCGATTATTCACGTGAACTTTCCCGCGTCTCGTTATTCTTGGAAAGAGTTAACTTGCTTCTCTTTTCTCTTAATCTTTTTTCTTTTGTTTTCTTAAACAGGAATCAGGGACGCGGAATTATAATCCACAAGCTTTTTTGAAAATTAAATTAAATTAAATTTAATTTAATTTAATTTAATTTAATTTAATTTAAAAAGCTCTAAATTGGACGCTGTAAAAATCGTTTCAGTTGGTCAATTTAAATCCCTTCCACCTTGGCAGCTTCCAATTGGAAGCATTCAAATTCATTCAGCCAACTGGAAAATATTAGAGTTTCAACGCTTTCCAATTCAAACCTTCCAGTTGGAAGAATTCGTCAAATCCTTTACAATTAGAACAATTCAAGTATTGACCCCTAACAATTAGAAACATTCGAGTTTTAATCCCTGTCAGTTGAAAGGATAATAGTTTGAATTTTAACTCAGAAGATTCAAATATAATTAAAATTATCTGAATTAGAAGCATTCCCCTTTCCCTTATGTCCTTTTTTTCAAATAAAATTGTGTAAGAGATAAAAATAAAGATCCGTAATACCGTAGCTGCTAAATATCAGGGAAAAATTCCGCGGACGAATATTCCACGACTTCAGTAAGAATCGTCAATCACTTTTATCGCTCGTCCTTTCCATAAATATGGCATAAATATTTTCTGCTCCAGTTACGACTCCAATCGTATCTCCTGAGAGTTTACGACCTAACGATAGAGTATTTAAGGAGATGTAAAACACGCGACCGGTATGTTTTCCGGATGTTATGACGAACAGAGTCTTCGGTCCCGTGGGTATTTACATTTCTGTCGGTTCCTTTTGAAAGGGCAACTAATTGTCGGCCAAAAACCGGACGCAAATCTGTACGCGCTCCTGAGTCAACAGCAAGCGGCAAAACGGGTGAAGCGATGAGACTCTGTAATTTAACGGAACGAGATTTATTCCCGACAGGCTAATTTCTCTTTCTCTGATCCCTCTTCATTTTGCGACCAAAGATTTCTGGGAAGACGGGTCAGAATTCGGGCGATATCGCAACTTCCAAACAACAAGAGTGACTTGATTACTTCGATCGAGAAAAATTATACGATTCAAGGTTTTCCTGGGGTCTTTTATCGTTTGTATCTTTAACACAATGTGCTGGGGAATGGAATTTATAGTCTCTATTTATAAATCCTTTCAGAATTTGTGTATCAGTACAGGCCAATCTGAGTTGGTAGCTTTCGAGTATGAAATTTTAACTCGAAGCATAAAGAGAGGATTTTCCAGGACTAAAGTTGATGCATCCTGTTTAAATTTCCACCTGGAAGGATTCAAACTTACATATTTTCCAACTGGGAACTTTTAAGTTTTCATGCTTTCCAATTGGACGAACGCCTCAAGATTCAACCACCTTTCAATTAGAAGAATTGAAGTTTTAACTCTTTCCAACTGGTAGTATTCAAGTTTTTTAAAATAATTAAAAATAGGAAGATGAAAGCACTATGGATATAAAAATCCAAATTTATCCCACAGAAAGAGAAAGAGACAAAGAAACATTGATTTATCGTTTTGTTTATCGGTCGTTGTAGGAGTATCTTTAGTATCAGAAACAAAAGAAAGAAATGTAAGAAGAGCTTTACTGCTTACCTGACTTAGTGCCCTGGTGTATACCCAGTTCGAGTGACGTTAACTGCGCCAACCCTTGGACGTTTCCTTTCTCGTCGAACCACGACGTATGAGCCATAGAATATACGCGCTACCGATTCATCTTCGCAGATCAAAAGGCACTTCTTGGAAATCGGCACTCGGGGGCTTCGCGACGTAGAAATAGATTAATGACCTCGTGAATCATCTTGTCGATTTGAAGTATGACCATCGCCATTGGCTTAGCTGTACATCATCCTTTCACAACCTATCGGCTTTTGACTCTTCTCTCGAATTGTGAATAATATCTGAAAATTCATAAGTAAACAAGAAAAAATTAACAATATGTAAAATATCTAAGCTTAAATGCTTTCAATTTTGAGGGGTCAACACTTAAAGTTGCAAAGAGTAAATATTTTAATAGTCCCAATGGGAAGGAGTCTCAAGTTTGAAATCTTAATCTTAATCTCTTAATCTTAATCTTAGGGGTTAAAACTTGGATTCTTCCAATTGGAAATTATTTAAAATTGAACAATACCAATTGGTAGGGATTAAAACTTGGATGCATCCAATTAGAAATTATTCAAATTTGAATTCTATCCATTGGAAAGAATTAAAAGTTCTGTGCCTTCAATTCGAAAAGATTAACACTTGACGCTTTCCAATCACATATTTAAAAACATTGCATAATCGTAAGAAAAGAGAAATATAAAATTGAATCATTAAATTATAAAATGTAGTAATTAATAATTTTGTAGAGGTGGTTCTTAAATCAAAGGGTAGCTTTTCTTTGAGTGGAATATGTACTCGTCATAAGTGCAATAGAAACCAGTCATTCTTATGGTGCTCGACAAGGGACAAGACCACACTTGAATATTTTCGTCTTGTAAATACAATCTATATTTACGATGGTATATTTAGTGGTGCAACGTGCGACACTTTACCGTGAAGACGAGACGAGGTGGGTGTGTCAGTGGTATTCACACGGGACGATCACTCATTTTGCAGCTTCAAAGTTCGAGTCATGTTAAAATTGTCTAAGTTCATACTCGTCGCCATTGTACTCCTCCATCAATCGCGACAGACCACGAAAGATACATTCCTCCTCTACGAATACGATCATCAAGACATATAGTTCCCTTCCATAAAATTAATTTTCTCGATGTCTTAATTTAAGAAGTCTATTTTTCAAATTTAAAGTTTTTTTTCTCTGTAAGCTTATACTTGTAAGGGTTGGATTTGAAACGATTCAAATAACTTGAATTCGTCAAATTGAATTCTTCTAATTGGTAGCGGTTCAACTTTGCATAATTGAAATTGGATAAGGCTAAAATTTTAATTTTTCCAATTGGAACGGGTTAAACTTTAAATTTCTCCAATTGGAAACGTTTAAAATTTAAATTCTTCCACCTGGAAAAATTTCGTGGGAATTTATTTACTAGAAATGAAGATTGTCCCCAAAACAAAAAAGTTAAGAAGTAAATCATTGCTTAATGAAGTTTTTCTCTTAGTGAGACCAAACTTAATTTAAGCAGGGTCTTGACCTCTGTAACCTTGAGAAGTTAATCTCGTGAAACATATCTTGGAAACGCTGATGCACGTAATGTGGTGTAAAGTGGAAAGGCGAGCAGTAAGAAAAGGTACAGACGGCGGTGGCGCACTAATTTTAAAATCCCCTTTCTCGGTTATTAGCACAAGCGATCTCTTTGATTTAAAGGGGTCCGAGTGAGGAAAGTCGCCACGTGCTGGAAGATCGTCTATTTATTCACCTCTCGGAAGAAGGCTCATTTGAATATTTGCTCTTCGAGATTTTCTTCTTTTTTAACTATTACTATTTCTCTCCAACTGGACTTTATTGACATCGTTAAACTTGTGTTAAATATTCGCAACTTCTTTTCTCGAAAAAGACACTTTTTAATTTTAATGTTAGAAGGTAAGTTCAAATTGGAAAGGTTCAAATTGGAAGGGTTCAAATTGAAAAGGTTAAAACTTGAATTAGTCCAATTGGAAGCAATTAAAACTTCAACAGAAGATTTTTAAGTTTACAGCAATTAAATATTGCTGTAAAAGACTGAAAAATCCCGGAAATTCCATCAGCTCTTTTTGCTAGATCTTCTCCCACTTTTTTTCTACCCCCGTGTAGCTCACGCCTGGTCCCCATTACTCGCCTTTTCCCACTCACCTGAGAAGAACGTTTACTCTCAGTAACGATCCCAGGGTGCTTCGATCTTTTTCGTTCGACTCGGGGCGGTGGGAAAATAATTAAACGCGAGATTCCTGCGGTTCCTCTTCAAGTTCGGCGAATCGAGAAGAAACGGGTAATGGCTCCTCGTGCTCGCGGTGCGTCGTCTCGTCGTTGGAAACGGGTCGACGGACCGGTCGGTACGCACGGCGAGAATTTGCAATTTCGCAAACACGTCACTCTTGAGTCTGATCGGCCTCTCAGCCTTGCGGGCCACCTGTCCGCGGAAGATGTCGTTAACTATTAACGGACGCGTAATTACTTGGGAAGATCCTGCAGCAAATAAACAAGCCTAATTGACTCGGAAATAAACTCGAACCGTTTTGGTTGAAAGTTGAGACTGTCATTGCACACAGAGAGAGAAAGAGAGAAAGAGAAAGAGAGACAGAGGCAGCCCTAGGTGCCATGTGTTGGAAGTGCCGCAAAGGATTTGACTTATGCCAAAACGATACGACTTTGTGCGACTTCAGAACGTTCTATTCTATACCAACCCTTGTACCCAGTCAGAGAATTCATCTTCGCTCTTGCTGTCACATTAGTCGCACCTCTTCAAGATCTTAATATAGATGTACGATGGGCATCCAAAATGAATCTAAGGAACTATTCTCGAATGCAAAATCGATATAACTTACTTTAGGCTTCTATTCCTTTTGAATCCATAAAGAAACGGATTTTTTCAATTGTTGGGGTTAAAACAAGATTGGTTCCAATTTCCCAATCGAAAAAATTCCAATTCCAATCGAAAATCAAAAATTTCTATTGTTTTTAAAATTGTATAAGTACAATTAATTACGGAAATTCTGAACTTAAACCGAAAGATTGGGAAAAACGAACTAAAGAGCCTCGAGCATTCTCTTGTATAATATTATTATCAGAACATTTGTTATCATGTCAAATCAAGCCCAATAATTAACTATAAAGATCTTCTTCTTTACAACCAGACAAAAGGGAATCGGGCATGCTCGCTGAGAAAAATATATAGGGCGGCTCAGACGAGTACAAATGCGTCGATGAATAACCGAGTCATTTTATTTAGAGAACCGATCTGTCTTTTCCCCGGGGGTCGTTGGGGCGGCTAACCTGTCTGCAAGGTCTCCCGGAATAGCTGCAGTTGAATTCTTTTTCCATGTCTTAAGGACACCTGCAACCATACTTATCAATTTTCTTAATTCTCCTATCCAATCAAAATTTAATTTCGCCTTTCAATTTAATTTCTTCAGATATCTAATATTCCTAATAGCAAATAATCAAATTTTTTCTATTCGGAGAAATACTATCAATTAATGGATAGAAATAATAGATGGAGATAAAACTTGATTAGTAAACGACTAATTTTATCGAAAAGTTATAGTATCTATTATTTAACTTCTAAGGAGACGATAAAGCTTAAAAAAGAATTTGATTGGGGGTTTGTAAAATTGATGAAGAAGGGTTGACTGCCCTCGGGATATGAGGGACATGAGTCTCATATTATCGCGAATGCATTGACCTCTGAAGCAATAAATAATTCTTAGCTTCCCAGCATAGGAACCAGAATCTCCAAAAATAAGGCTGGAATAAAAGCGAAGGAAAGGAGAAATCGATCATTATCGTCGGATTCTTTTTGTAAACCGTGTAAAAATTCTCAAGTCGCGTAAATCTGAGAGATTCGTCACTGGTGGGCCCGAAGAAGACATCGACCCAAGTCGTAATTGCCCTCGTGGTTTCGCTGTGCTCGTAAATGTCCACATGTAGATCGGACCCTTGTGGCGTTAGTCGTTAATTCGCTTCTCGTGTGTAAACGTTAAATTCTTCGACTTCTACCACGCAAGATTCACTACCAAGTTGCAAAATCGCGCTATGAAAGTCAGGAAATGAACGCCACGTGTGTAAAGCTCAACGACTTTAGAGAGAAACTAAACACACGACAACAAATTTTCAAGTGCAACTGACAAAACGATTCTGAGTCACTTGATGATTTGAAAGCGATTTTGGCAAGAGACCGTTGGAAATAATAAAAATTGAAATACATATTTACAAACCACACTTTAAATTAAAATTAATTTTTTTAGGACGTACAGTTTAAAAAGTTGAATGTCAACAATTAAGACTTCAATGCTTTCAATTGGAAAGAGTCGCTAATAATTGGAGAAATAAAGGGAGGATTAATAATTGAGTTTTTTAAGGGACTTTTCCAATTGGAAGGGATTAAAAGCTTAAAATTTGAATGGTCCCATCTAGAAATTATTCATATTTGAGTTCTTTCAATTGGAAGGGGGTTCAAACTTAATTGCTTACAATTAGAAGTTCAAACTTGAATTATTCCATGTTGAAAGACTCATAAGTTGAATTATTCCAATTTGAAAGAGTTAAAACTTGAATTTTGCCGATTGAAAAGGACTAAAACTTAAATTCTGCCAAATGGAAGATGTGAAAACTTGAAACTTTCAATTATATATGACTTAAACTTGAATGCTCCCAAATAAAAGCTATTCAAATTAGAGCTCTTTCAATTGGAAGGGGGTTCAAACATAAATGCTTACAATTAGAAGTTCAAACTTGAATTATTCCAATTTGAAAGAGTCAAAACTTGAACTTTGCCGATTTAAAGGGACTAAAATTTAAATTCTGCCAATTGGAAGGTGTGTAAACTTTGAAGCTTTCAAGTATAAATGACTTAAATTTGAATACATCGGACTTGAAGCTTTCAAGCATAAAATTATGAACTTCTGTACACATTAGACAAAATTTAAAGAAGTGAAATTAGTTTTTGGCTCGTTTGTTTCCATATTTAAGGGAGTAAACATCTGTCAAATGTAGTGCAAAAAGACTATAAAGAAATTAGACTAACATACCGTCCTTGTCTTTTCATCGTTGAACGTGGCATCGTCGAAATGCATCAAGAAGTTCAACGAGGCGCGATGTGAACGCATCGCAACGCGACGCTGTGCTATAAGTATGTCATCATATCTTAACTGCCCTGTACGGACGGACGACGTTTGCATTAAGCGTTTATTTATCGTTGAAACGCACCATGGTCTTATACGTCACGACTTAGTGCCACTTGGAATCCTGGAAAATTTATACGTTTACTTTTACTTACATGATGAATGTGATTATGATTGCTTTATGTATTTTAGAGTTTGGGAGGTACTTCGCAGAAAAAATGGTTTCATTTTATAGAATTCGAATATGCATGCTTTAGGCTTCAGGTTTCAAGTTGAAATTTTTGTCTGAATACTTCCAATTGAAAGGGGTTGAAACATTCATTCTTCCAATTGGAAGAGGTTGACACTTGAATCCTTCCAATTGTGAGAAATGATACCTTTCAAGTGGAAGGGGTTCAAACGTCAATTGTTAATTGATTATCGCCCGACTTGACCAAAAGTTTCAAGGAATTTGAAGAAAAAAAAACTTTAAAAAGTCAACAATGAAACAAAGTCTGGGAATATAATCTAAAACACTACTCTATTCTAAAACGTAAAAGGCCAACAATAAAATTTCAGAAAAGCCGGAAAAACAACTTCACACTTCATAATAATCTCGAAAAGTAAATAAAAATTTTAGAAAAAAAAAAGTAAAAAGCTTTATAGCACGAACACTTAATAACGAAAATACGAATTAATTAATTAATCTAGATTAATCGCGAGCAAGTTACGCGTCGAATTTATCGGATTATAGTTTATTCCCAAACTCTCCGAACGACAGTCAAAAAAACACAAACTAAAGGAAATAATTATCGAAAACTTACTATTGAGAGCCTCAAGGCCAGTCAACAGAATCCAAACAAAAGAGGTTTTATGGAACAATAAAGTCAGGTGGAAATTTCTAAGATCTTTAAATCGTCTTAGCAAAGATAAGCAATTAGAAATTATCAACCTAACCTTGTTTGGGTTCGTGAAAATATCTACAAGAGCCACTTCTAAAATGATTCACATTTTAATGAATATGTTTCTTTTGAAAGAATCCAATTTAAAAGGCTCTTTAAATATGTTAATAAAAGAGTCAAGTTTTCGATAACCAAACATATAAGAATGTCTAATTTCTATACTAAAATATTTTACCTGGTTTCAGAGATTGTTTTCTTAATCAATTTGAAAGTTTCCTTTTACTCCTTTTACTTTAAATTCAACCTCAATAATAAATTTCTACATTTGGTAATGTAAAAAATAAATTAATTATATAAAACATTAAAAACCTTAAAAACAAGTCTGGACCTGCCTGCAACACAGCCTAACCAAAAGTGTAATGGCGGCCATGGGGGGTGGGGTGGGAGGAATGACGATTTACCGACTGTCGGTAACAAAGCAAAACTAATCAAATGCAGTGCAGCCAAAATCCAAAAATAAAAATCGGGAAACATGTATATATGTATACATATATATACATGAGTATATAATATACTTTAAATTCTCTTTAGGATGTTATTCAAAATTATTTCGTTAAAATTTTAATCTGAATTACCATAAACAAGATTAAGTATCTTTTTTTACACAATATTTATCACTTGGTAAGGATTCTGGAACCAAGCTACAATCTAAAAATTCGATTTCTTCATTTTACTCCACAAATATTAAATTTAGAATTTTTTCCTTCTGTAGAATTAATCAATTTTTAACTAGAATTATGCGTACAGAGCCGGAAAATACCTAATTCAAATATTTAAAAAACAAATGAAAATATTAAATTTTGAAGTTAGATTTTTAATTCCTCGTTTTATGCAAAAAGTATCGAAATTAAATATTTTCTCGCTCTTTATGCAATCTTATATTTGAAAAAACATTAGTGCTACAAAGCGAAAAAATATTTATCTATAATTTTCGATGAGTAAAATGTGGAATGGAATTTAAGACTTCATTAGTAAATAGAAAATACAACATTATGCAATTTTTCAGGAAAGATTCTGGAAACAGAAACCTCAGCAATTTTCTTCAGTTCATCTTCATATTTATAAAAGGATTTTATAAATATGATTTCTTTTTTGCTTTTAGGGGTTCAAACGTCAATTGTTAATAGCAAAAGGGTCAAAACTTGAAATCTTCCAATTAGAAGGTAGTAAAAATTGAAGATTTACAATTTAGCGAAGTCACAATTTGGGTTTTTTGAACTTACAGTTCAAATTTGATTACTTTTAATTGGAATTGATTGAAACATCAATTCTTACAATTGGAAAGGATTAAAACTTTAATTAGTCTAATTGGAAGTGATCAAAACTTAATTCTTTCCACTGAAAGAAATCAAAACTTGAATACTTCCAATTGGAAGATGTTTAAACTTAAACTCTTCCAATTGGAATGTGTTGAAGCTTCAATTCCTAATCAGAAAAATTAAAAACCTGAATTCTCCCAATTGAAAGAAAAATAAAAAGCTTGTAAGAGATTACAAATTGAATGCTCTGCACTGTATAAAAAGTTCAAATTGGAACGCTTCTGAAATCCCTTGTTCAATTTACTTCCTATCAAACAGTATTATATTATATAGAATTAACTTCAAGCAATAGTGGATTTTAATCTTTTGAATAGGTGTTCAATTATATTAAACAGTAATCCACTGGTCTGAAGTAGTGAGAAGTCCGAGAAGGCTGTCGAAATGCGGTACTCTATTTTCAAGTCGTAGGTTTTACATCACGTTTTGCTTTCTCAGTCACGCAGCGTACAAATTGGCATTGTACATAAATTGCATGCACTTCTACGCTTGGTGTGTACTTCGATTGTTCCTGGTTCGAATCAACGATTTCCCTCTACATATCATTCTGTCTCGGGCGAGAATTTTGGCACGACAAAGACCAGCCATATCTCCACTTCAGATCTACAACCCCGACGTATTCCGCACTCCTGATGCTCTTGTTGTTTAGTTTAGGCTCTTGGTAAGCCACGCTTCTTGTATCGGTCATACATTCCAGTTCATCGTCCTTTTTGGAAGCCGCCCCCGTTGTTACGAGTCGTATTATGTCTACATGGAACACGCCGTGAAGAGAAGACGAAAAAGGGCCAAACTCTCGTCTTCGTCGCTTTTCCTCTACTAAGTTTCTCATAGATGTCTTCGCAGATGACATGGCCAGTCAACCGAGTCCGTCTTGTTGCGACATCCTTTGAGGTGAAGAAATCAGTTCACAGAATATGACTTTCCAACTTTTTGGCCTCAAAGTTGGATCACGATTTTGATATGTTGACTGGAAATTGAAATTGTCCTTTTTGATTAGTTGAATAAAACTTGAATTCTTCCATAATTGGTAGGTGGGACAGATTGGTAGCTAGGGGTTCAAATTTTTGATTCTTCTAATTGGTAGCTCTAATTGGTCTAAAAATTGGTTCAGATTTGAATCCCTGAAATTGGATAGGATTAAAACTTGAATGCTTCCAATTGTAGAAGGTACCAGTGGCAATTTCGGTTCCTAGATAGTTTATCAGCCGCCAGAAATCTAGAAATTATTCAAATTTGAGTTCTTTCAATTGGAAGGGGGTTCAAACTTAAATGCTTACAATTAGAAGTTCAAACTTGAATTATTCCAAGTTGAAAGACTCATAAGTTGAATTATTCCAATTTGAAAGAGTTAAAATTTGAATTTTGCCGATTGAAAGGGACTAAAACTGCCAATTGGAAGATGTGAAAACTTGAAACTTTCAATTATAAATGACTTAAACTTGAATGCTCCCAACTAAAAGTTATTCAAATCAAAATTCGTTCAATTGGAAAAGGGTTCAATCTTAAATGCTTACAATTAGAAGTTCAAACTTGAATTGTTCCAATTTGAAAGAGTCAAAACTTGAACTTTGCCGATTTAAAGAGACTAAAACTTAAATTCTGCCAATTGGAAGGTGTGCAAACTTGAAGCTGTCAAGTATAAATGACTAAAACTTGAATACTTCAGACTTGAAGCTTTCAAGCATAAAAGATAGTTTATCAGCCGCCAGAGTGTTACTTTTCTCCTGTTTGGCTATAAGCTCGATAATCCTAATAATTTCTATGTAGCACCTTACAAAATACTCTGTCATGGTTGAGATACGAGAGCACATTAGGTTTAATCTCAATTTTCCTGCGGAGACGCGTATTACGACGTCAGCATAATTTTGCCTTCTCTATTTAGACTTCATCCCCTCGGTCAGTGAGCTCGAAAATAAAGTCTCGCATTAATATCTGGCGTAAACTTGCTCGCAAAGACACTTAATCGAGTAGATCGAATCGGCCTGTGGAGAGCGCGTTATGAATTTTGTGGTGCTGGTGGCTAGATATTATTGGATCGAATGCATCACGTCAAACGATACGTGAAATAAGTTATAGGATAGTGGCTGCATTGGCACTGCTTGTGACAGCCTATTCCGGGAATGCCTGTCTCTATAGGTAGCGACGGGTAGAAACGTCTTTTACTGCTTTAACTGACATTTTGATATCGTTAGTGTTACACTATTGCATAAGAATTAGATTGAAATGATTCGGCTACATCCTACAAAGTGTTCTCTTCGCTCAGTGGCGCAGAATAGACACATGACGCTACATTTAATTGGCGTTCTAGGAATCGTCCCTTCTACTTTGTTGCGTAAATTTAATCCCAAGCGGATTAATGAACGTCATGGGACGAAATCCATTAATCAAGCATAAACTGCACCTGATTTCGTTTAGGAGAAAATTTATTTCAAACTTGATTGCTTTAAATTTCAGAGAAAATCAGCTTTAATGCATCCAACATGAATGAAGATTATACAAAGGAATCAAAACTTGAATGCTTCCAATTGGAAAGGGTTGAAACTTGTTTGTTTGTACCCATTGCTACTTGTCGATGCTCTATTCGAGTGTTTATTGCGACGTGCCAGGTACGTAATGTACCATCTTCAAGTCCTTAATTAAACGATTGACAGATCGGAACAGCAGTGCTTCGGTTCAGGAATCTAAATGCTTGAAACAGCGCTATTTTCGACTTTCAGAGCGAAGACATTACAGATATGCAAACGAGGGGGGAGGGAGGGAGATGAACGAAGAAAGGAAGAGACTGTCTGTCTTTCTCTTGCTGTGGGCGTCGCGCATTAGTGATAAATTGGGGCAGATCACAGACGTATCTTTGCATAGCTTGTATCTTCCGGGTGTCGTTGGCCAACTGGTCGCGATCACTTCTTCGGAAGAATGTCCGCGATCTAAAGATAAATTCCCAAACAGAGTTCCCTCTCTCAATCGATCGTCAATTCTTCGATTCGTTTCAAGCAATTAAATTCAGACCTTTCTATTTTTACGCAGAGAAAACTATTTTAACAAAGAAATATTTTGATTCTATTGTTTTCTTACTGTTAAATACTGAAAGCTGAATAAACAAGTTTAATATTCATTCAGAGTAATGCAACTTGTGTGGGAAATTTATTTTCTAAGTTATTACAGACAATTATTTAAACTTGCGTCAGTGAAAGGAATGAAAGCTAGAAATCGTGTAGATCGTCACCTGTTGAATGTTTCCTAGTGCAAATTAATTTTGAAAAATGAAGAGAGTACTCGATCACAACATATCCGTGACTTCGTATTGGCACTAAAGCTCAAACTATTTCCGAGGTGTTGTTTATTATCAGATGTGCCAAAGTATTATATACCAAACTATTTCTTTAGAATTACAAAATCAGCCTCGATCAAAAACCGAAATAATCATAATCATAATTCCTCAAAGTCTTTAAAGCAATCAGTGAGAGGCGATCTAGTTAAACGAAATCATCATAAATCATAGAAACCTTATGAATAAATGCATCATTTTGATTTACTGTCTATACTTAAAACTAAATCTTATTTGATAAACATTCTAAGTTATGTATAGATACACGTCATTAATTTCTGATTTAAAATCGCTTTTTCGACAATTTCGTGAAAAAAGCTCCCAGTGACAAATGAAGCACACTAAATCTGATTTTTTACGTCGATTCTCCGCGTGAAGGGACATAATTGTGTAAACGATTGATGCTCTCTTGAAATATTGCCACGCTCAGTCGTCTAAATTAGTAAAGTCCCACAAATCAGACCAGGAATCGAGATTTTCTCAAGCGAGGAATCGGTTTCTCGCTCTCATTAGTTTCGTGACTGCTTTCAATTTTATTTTTGTTGTTTTTTTTTCTCATTTCAAATACAAGATGTCAACAGCTCTCATTTACTAGACATCGATTCGAAGGATGGCCAAAAATAACGTCACAGGGGCGGATCGCGGGCATAGATTTTTCTTCTTTACGACACAGTGCCACATCGAATGACTAATTGCAAGAACAACAATAGATATATTTTACAGAGCGAGGGTAGTAAAAGCGAGTAGCGAGTAGCGGAAAATACATTTATTACCAGAGCGAGACACAATCGAATCGCGCGGAGAGAGGGTGTCAGAAAAGAAGAGGGGAGGGGGATGTTCTTCGTTATCTTTCACCGTAAATTAATCTCACTTGCCCACCCCTCAGGCAAAAGCACCCCCCTCTAATATTTCTAAAACATCGCAGTGAGTATCGCTCGCAGTGCCCGGCAATGTATCTTGGCTTGTGTGCTTCACAATCTCAATAGCAGATTATGCCTTATTAGATTTAAAAAAGTCGATCCCACGAGAGGGAAAAACTAATTATCCGAGTGTCGTGTCGAGCATGATTGATACTGCACTGATTAGAATAGGATTTATGGCTAAAAATACGTGAATCTGATTTCTTGAGGTCTTTATGCAAGAAAATAAAAATTGTGATTTTTATGATAGGTTTTACAGTTGGTAATAAATCAAACTTTTATCCAATTAGAAATAAGTAAAATTTAAAGCTAGTAATTGGAAGTAATAGATATTTGAACGTTTCCAGTTTGGAATTATTCAAATTTGAATGCTTCCACTTGGAAGGGATTAAAACTTGAATGCTTCTCTTTGGAAGGAATTAAAATTAAAATTCTTCCACTTCAAAAAGATTAAATATTGAAATCGAAAGGAGTTAAAACTTGAATTATTCCAATTGGTAGGGTTTAAAAATAGAAACCTTCCAATAAGAATCTGAAATGTCCCGAATTAAAAAATTTTAATCTTGAATTCTTTGAATTCTCTAGATATATTTTTACTTCGAATGTCACCAGTTGAGCATCCAAAGGAATTCTTTAACGTCAAGGACGAAAAATATCGCACTCAGCGATCCGTGATTTCAATTAAGTTAGACTTTGCAATGATGATCGCCGCCGATTTGGAGACAGACCGAAAATATTGTGCGTGAAAAGGCAGACGGTGGCATGTACTTGTCTTTAGACACACCAAGCCGCAAGAGAGTTGCACGTTATTCGCAACACTGAACAAATGCGCCGTGTTAGCATAAATCTCGAAATCCATTTGGAGGCGCGAGCCTGTTACGCGGGACGTCTTCGGGACCTCACACGCCCGAACGGGTAGACGCTTTTGCCTTTTCGACAATTCGGCATTCACCAGTTAATTAAATTAACGTCTCCCCTTGATCTGGTTGAGAATTTGTCCTTCAATGTTTATTTCAAAATTTTTGAATAAAAATAAACATTTTGCGCTAACAGGGTGGCCACAAGATTCAATTTTTTCACTTCTCTGATATTTCACAAACTTTTCCCTGAATTTTAGGCTTTCCCTAATAGAAGAATATTAAAAATGCGAAGCAATTTTCAGTGAAAATACTATTGAAATTTTTGCAAATATTTTGTATAATATCACTTCAAATCTTTTGAAATTTAAAATAACTTCACGACTCTTAAAATTCGTTAAAATCTCTCACATTTACGACAACCTTGGAAATCTCTTAAAATTAATTGAAATTTCTGGAAATTTTTACAAGCTTCTTAAAATTCTTCACAATTCCAAGAAAAATTTTTAAATCGCTTAAAGTACATAAAGATCTCTTAAAATTCTTGAAAATCTCTTGAAATTCTATCAAATTTTACGAAAACTTTTATAATTCCAAAATCTTGTGAGATTCTTTAAAATTTCAGTCAAAACCCTTAAGATTACTTTCAATCAAAGAAAACTTCTTAAAATTCATGGAAATCTTTTAAAATCCTTTAAAATTCTTTGAATTTTCTAAACTTTCTTAAAAATCTCTTAAAATTTCATGAAGTCCTTTAAAATTCCACAAAATATTTTCAAATATTATACAAATCCCTTGTAATCCGTTTAAATTCCTAGAAACCTCTTAAAATCTCTTAAAATTATTATTAAAAATCACTTGATATCATTATAAGCCCAATCTATTTCAAAGAATGCCTGAAAATTCTTTATAATCCTTCGAAATTATAATGTTCCCAATTGGAAGTATTTTAACTTAAATTCCTCCAATTGAAAGGGATTCTAAACTGGAAAGCAATTAATTGATAATTATACAAATTTTTATAAATATAATCATTTGCTTTTTTCCAGTTCACGAAACTGGAATACCTCAATTTTATTGAAGTGCATCATCCTTTTAAGTTGGACATATCAAAAAAAAAAAAAAAATACACACCTCCAGATAGAAGTCGCTCTTTTCCTACTTCCAGAGAAGTTTCCATTTAGTTGCACTTGCAAACATGTCCGCCCCCGATTCACTTTTCCTCTTTGTTCTGCACTTCACGTTTTTGCGAGTGATCGAACAAAGCGCAGTCAAACGGGATTCTATATTTAAATCAAAGATCTCCTCTCTCTCTTCCTTGCACTTTTTTACCCTTCGTGCTTTAGCAGCAAGTCTCGAACGTCGGCTCGTAAGTCTCAATCGTGGTGCTAAAACAAAGAACGTAAAATAGAGCACTAAATGTCAAAAGAACCTTTCGACGAAATCAGATTATTGATCCCTACATCAACCTACTCCTCCTCACTTAAGAATTCGCCGATAATAAAATGTTTACTTTATCATGTGCGTTAGTTTTCATTCCTTTGATCAAAGGCATTTACCAGTAACTCGCTAGTCGCTCGGAAAACTGCATTTTCATTCAACACGAAAATTTCAAGGAGAAATATTATAATTTAAATGTATTCTTGGATTTATATTCCTGTCTTTGATCAAAGGGCTATTTTTAGTCCATACTGACAATTTCTACATTATTCTGAAGGATTTGCAAGAAAACATTCAATAGAGTTTATGGATCTGAAATTCCGTTTCTGTTAGGTTCAAATTCAATAAAATTCATTATTTATCATCTTACAATTGGGAGGAGTTAAAATTTGAATACTTTCAATTGGAAATATTTCAAACTTGAATAGTTCCAATTGTAATTCAAACTTGAATCCTTCGAGTTGGAATTAGCCCAAACTTAAGGGCTTCTAATTGATAAATAGTTCGACTTGACTGAATTTCTGGAATAAAATAAAACTAAGAGTTAAATTTACTTTTATATCTGTGGAGGAAAATGGCAGCTTGTTATGTAGTTGAAGAAATGAATAACGTACAAAGTCGCAATCGATACGTACACTTCTCGAGACTGCCTCTCGTCTATCTCTTATGCCGAACATAATTTAGGCATTAAAATGCGAGAGCGAGCGGAGAGCTATTAGCGCCAGGGGCGTGCAGGCAGTGACGCCATCCGATGCAATTATATTTTATGCCTCCTACGTTTGCATCTTTCTCCGCCTCCCCCTAACTCCCACCGTTGGTTGAGGTATCGTCTTTCTCTCACTCTCAATTTCCCCCTGACTTTCTCCTTCTAAATTTCTCTTTCTCTCTTACTTACATCTTATATTGCTCTTTTTCTCTCTCCCTCTCTCTCTCTCTCTTATTCCTCCCACCAACGTCTTTCGTATAGATTTATAACTACTTAAAGTTTCGCGATTTATTTCCCGCTTATCGCCCGTCCGGATATATGTCTGCAGGGTTTACTTATCACTTAGCAGATGCAAATAACGCGGGCACGAAATTTAAATTAAGCCGCCACTGATTGGACAACATCGGCTCATCCATACAGGAAATTCGTGTTTTAAATAAAAGAACTTAGGCAGGAAAATTCGAGAAGTTATTAGCGTTTCTGCAACTCCAGGAAATTGCTATTTAATATTAGATTGGAAGAATTTAGGAGCAAGTTTATGATACAGATATTATTCAATTTCAGGAAACTGTTTACATCGCCATTGGAAGCAGTCAAGTTTAAATTATTTCCAATTGGACTTTCTTAAATTTAGATATGAAATATTACCCTGAATCTACCGAATTCTGCATCACCCTAGATTTCAATTCAGGAGACAATCAGTTTTTGAAATATGACATGGAAAATTGTCCACCTACATTTCCATCCAAAAATAGCAGACTCCTCCTTTCAGACTGTATAAATCCCACAACACTATAGCACAGACATGATATAAATCCTTCCAATAATAATTATTACACCTGCATCTACATATCCACGTCAGATTCTGCAAAGTACAACTAAGTAGTCCATTAATTACAGAGTACCATGATTTCGGTTTCCGAGCCAAATGTGTATAGACTAAGGAGCGTAAGATAGATTTTGGAAGCGAGCAACGAGGACGAAGAATCGAAAGTCAGTTTCTTAGTGAAGTGGGGGTGGACCATTATGCGACGCAAGATCTCATTTTCCATGCGCTGAAATATCGCGTACAATATTTATTTGTCTCTGTACCAACGAATCCTCATCTTCTCTATAACAGAACTGCCTCCTCGTCGGCCGACTCGTTTCGGCACCTCTTTTTGGGCCGTGGAATAAGATAACTCCCGAAACCCACCAGCTTCATTATAACTATAATATTCTATATACAGGATTTCCAACGTTTTCGTGAAATTAATATATCCTCTCATATACTTTAGATAATATTGCAAAACCCTCTGGTTACAAAGTAATGCTTATCCGCATTTTCCTCTTCCTGTTCGTCATATATGAGAGACACTAATAACGTCTTTAATACTGCACCCTTTTTAGCATCAACGTATTTTGAAATTCTCTATATTTTGTAATAGATCTGCTTATCGTAAACATAAAATGTAATATTATTTTTTAAGCATCGGAAGTTAAGTTTTAATCCCTTCCAAATGAAAGAAGTCCAGTTGTAATTCTATACAATTAGTAGCATTCAAGTTTAGACCCCTTTCAATTGGAAGGCTTCAAGCTTTGACCCTCTAGAATTGGAAATATTCATGTTTTAATCCACTCCAATTGGCAACGTTCAAGTTTACATCCTTACGATATGATTTGTCCAATTCCAATTGATAATTACACAGAAAAAACAAGGACTGAAAGTGTTTACAGCTGAAATCAGTTTTTAGACAGAATTTCAGTCTTAAGTCAGATTTTAGTCTTGTTTTAAGACTAAGAAATCTAAAAACAAGACTTCTTAGTCTTAAAACAATACTAAAAACTGACTTAAGACTGAAATTCAGCCTAAAAACTGATTTCAGCTATAAACACTTTCAGTCCTTGTTTTTTCTGTGTTGATTGAACTTGGATTATTTCAATTTTTAATGAGCTTGACGTGTTTTTACCAACAAGCTCATTTTTCGAGACTGGAAAACTATCTATTTACATTACAGACAGAATATTCAGCAAATATTTTCATCCTTCCATATGATGTACACTTTTTTTTCTCTTATTTCAAAGGATATGAATATATACATTCACTTACTGATAACTGTTTAGAACTGACGTTCCCAGCGAATATTAGGCACTTGTTTCCGAATGCAATATCTGCTGAATATGAGAGCGTAGATTGAAAAGTTCAAAGGATCGTAGGTATGCAAAAGTTGCGATGCGCGCATGAAGTGGAACAGTTGGTACGAAGCGGTCAACGATATTTATTCGCATATTGAAATGTAACTCGGCATATGCGACGAGCAAAGTTCCGTTATTCAAAGACTTGTGCCCCACTAGGAAATTCGTAGGAATAAAAGACAATTTTTCATATACCATATTTTTCATATGATTCCATAAAGCAGATTCTGCAAAATTAATCGTAATATTTCACAGGTTTTTACATATCTCTGGAAGATAATAAAAATAAATAGTAAATAATATATGTAAAAACCTGTGACGAATGTTGAATAGAAAGATTCTGGTCGAGAGTTTCTATATTCTTAGAGAGTTTCTTGGTCCACTACCACCTTCTTCTACGATGTTCGGCGTCGGAGTCGATGGGTTGGTGGGAGGTATTGATCTCAACTCTTGCTTTTCTCAACTTTTTATCCAGTAGAACCAACCAACCAACCAACCACCACAAGCAACAGAACCACCACCTACCACCTAGCACTAAGAATCGACACCGACACTACCACCAGTGCACCACCGCCAGAACCAGCAGAGCAGCAACTTACTTCAATTCCTCATTCCCGCGCGAATTCTTGGCTTGAACTTATGACCAACTACCACTTTCCCAGATTCTGCTCGTTGAGGAAAAGTACGAAGCTTCAGGGTAGCTCAAGTTTCAGAATTCCCTCGTCTCATATTCGATTTTCCATTAAACAAATCCATTCAACTAGTTTGCAAAATTCTGTCTTACTTTCGACGAGTTTTAACTAAAGGAATACATTGAAAATAGTTTTCAAACTTGTATTCTTCATTTGGGAATCATTCAAACTTGATTTCTTCCATTTGGAAGCAGTCTGCTTTCAACTGAGGAGTTAAAACTTTCATGCTTCATATTGGAAGGGATTAAAACTTGAATTCTTCCAACTGTAAGAAGTGGAAACTGGAATATATCCAATTGGAAAGGGTCTAAGTTGGAAGGACTCCAATGTTAAGGGTTTAAACTTGAATTCTTTAAATTGGAAACTTAAAATTTGAATTCCTCCAACTGTAACAATTGAAAACTGGAATATCTCTAATTAGAAAGGGTTTAAACTTGAATTCTTTAAATTGGAAACTTAAAATGTGAATTCCTCCAACTGTAACAAGTGAAAACTGGAATATATCCAATTGGAAAGGGTGTAAGTTGGAAGGACTGCAATGTTAAGGGTTTAAACTTGAATTCTTTAAATTGGAAACTTAAAATTTGAATTCTTCCAATTAAAAGGAATTAAAAGGAAAGGAGTTAAATCTTGAATTGGAAAATATTCAAATTAGAGTGCATCCAATAGAATGTCAATTTCCCCAACCGAAAATGTCTAAAAAAATCTGTCAAACGGTATAGAACTTTACGATGGCAGAAATGTTTTCTTCTTAATCGGGCTCTTGGTGACGATGAGTGTTTGGAGCTTAACGGGAAGAGAGACTTCCTCCGCGAGTTATAACTCACTGCTAATCTAATCCACAGGCTTGGCGTAGAATATTCGCGGAGG
Source organism: Synergus umbraculus (assembly GCA_900474325.1). NCBI lineage: Eukaryota > Metazoa > Arthropoda > Insecta > Hymenoptera > Cynipidae > Synergus > Synergus umbraculus. Next base: position 19,654 of record UCOK01018679.1, on the reverse strand, counting down.
GTCGGTCGGTCCGTCATGCCGTCGGGACGATTTATAAAAGTATTTTCACGAAAAAATACAATGGTGCCCTCTTTCATCGGTTGTAAACACAAGCGTTACTCTCGCCTCTGGTTGTATATAAATGTAACATACAACACAGAGGGTTGTAACTTCTCTATATCCACAGCACATAATCTGAGATACTGAGAGGATTCGAGAGAGAAAGAGTGGCAAAAAACAAGAGAGAAAATAGTGGGGGTGGTAGGTGAAGAGCTCCGACCCTTGAGCTTACTTCCACCACTTCCATGTCCCTCTCCATCTTTCTCTGTCTCTCGCTTTCTCTTGCCGACCTACGAAGTTGTAGCTGCTAACTTAGTTTGTAAACTGCAAAATCCTCCGCCACCCACGAGGGCATACAAATAATAATTCTTTGTTTCGCCGCGGCACAGACTGAGACTTGTAAATACCGGGCCGGCTCTCGTGTCAGAGAGCCTGCCAGACAGAGAAAGCGGAACTGTTGAGGGAGCCAGAGAAAAGAGGAAAGAGGAAAGAGGAGAAAAGACGAAAGAGGATAAAAGAGAAGAGAGCAAGAGAAGAGATATAGATAATGAAAGAAGAGAATCGTGGAAATAAGGGAAGGAGAGAGAGAGAGGAACAAGGAAAGGATCATTCCGGTAACGCCTAAATCGCTCCTACAACTTATCCGCTGAAAGTTGCGATGAGCTTTGCAGATCTACGATAGTTTTGCGAGGGGGTGCGTCATCAACTTCGCAAAAGTCCTTTTTTCGTTGGAAAGCTGTCAAACTTGAGGACTTTCAATTGAAAGGTGTAAAAGTTGGATTCTTTCCATTGGGTGTTCAAACTTGATTGCGTCCAATTCTATTGGGTCAGAAATTGAATTCTTCTGATTAAAACTTGAATTGTTTCAACTGGAAGGGTTTAAAACTTGAATCCATCCCAGTTAACGAGGTCAAAACTTGAATTCTTCCAATCGGAATTGTTTGAAAGGGGTTAAAACTTAAATCCTTCCAACTGGAAGGTCTGGAAGGCGTTAAAAAAGAAAATCTTCCAATTGGAAGTGTTTAAAACTCGAGTGCTTCCAAATGACCTTGGAAGGTAAGACCTTGGTATTTCCAAGACACCGAGGTCAGAAATTGAATTCTTCCAACTAGAAAGATTTAAAAGAGTTAAAACTGAAAATCTTCCAATTTGGAAGGGCTTAAGGCTTGACTTCTTCTAACTGAACTTGAATCAAAACTTGAATCCTTCCAACTGGAAGGCATTAAAACTGAAAATCTTCCAATTGGCAGTGTTTAAAATTCGAGTGCTTCCAAATGACCTTGGAAGGTAAGACCTTGAGTACTTTCAAGTCACCGGGGTCAGAAATTGAATTCTTCCAATTAAAAGGGATTAAAACTTGAATCCTTCTGGTTGAACAAGATCCAAACTTGAATTCTCTCAACTCGAAAGATTTAAAAGAGTTAAAACTGAACATCTTCCAATTTGGAAGGACTTAAGGCTTGGCTTCTTCCAAGTGAACTTGAATCAAAACTTGAATCCTTCCAACTGGAAGGCGTTAAAAGTGATAATCTTCCAATTGGAAGTATTCAAAACTAGAGTGCTTCCAAATGACCTTGGAAGGTAAAACCTTGAGTACTTCCAAGTCACCGTGGTCAGAAATTGGATTCTTTCAATTAAAGGGATTAAATCTTGTATCCTTTCGATTGAACAGGCTTCAAACTTGAATTCCTCCAACTCGAATGGTTTAAAACTTGAATCCATCCAAGTTAACGAGGCCAAAACTCAGTCTTGTAATTAAAAGAGATTAAAAATTGAATTCCTTCAACTGGAAAAAGTTAAAACTTGAACGATCTCAAGTCAAAAAAAGTAAAACTTGACTTCTTCCATTTGGAAGGGTTTAAAGCTTGGCTTCTTCCAACTGAACGGAGTCAAAACTTGAATCCTTCCAACTGGAAGGCATTAAAACTAAAAATCTTCCAATTGAAAATATTTAAAACTCTACTGCTTCCAATTAAAAGCGGATAAGACCTTGAGTGCTTCCAATTTGAAGAATTTACCATAATCATGAATTCTTCATTTGGTTAAATTAGTATTTCGAACGCGTCTATTTGTAAGTAATAAGACCATTTCGAAACTACGAATAGAACCTATTTATTCTAAAACGTACGTCTGGCCGCACACGTAGTGTTTCTACTGCGCGAAACTCTGGCCGTTACTACTGCAGCTGCGGCTCGACTCTATGCAGTGGAAAAGAGACGAAGGGAAGACGGCGAGAGGAGAGAAGTCGCGGGTGGTGTTCACGGTGTCCGGGAAGAAAACTCTTCGGTTTATTTCAGTTCGATTTTTCCAGTGTCGCCGTCGCCCTGACGACAATTCGCAGGCGCGACTCTCCCGCTCTCGAACTCTCTCTCTCTTCTCTCCTCTCTCATCACTCCTCTCTACTCTCCTTTTCTCACTCCTTTTCTCTCCTTCTTCCTATCCGACAGAACGAACAACGAACGAATGGGTTACGCCCAGATGCGCGCATCGAACCCTGGTCAATAGAGTCCCGGTCTCCCTCATCCTCTCTCTCCCTTTCTCTTTCTATATATCCCTATTCCTCTCTCTCTTTTTCTCTCTTTCTCTCTTTCTATTACACCTCTGCATTAAAACGAGTGGGGGAGGCTTGACGTCCCGATATGGGTGCGTAGAATGCGTTGGTCCACCTACACCAAACGGGTGGACCTGAGAGAGGTATCGGGGTAGAAACGAGGACGATCCTCTCACTGCGACTGGTGGAGAACCAACCCCCCACGATTGGAAATCTATTCCCACCCCTGGAAGTCGAACCTCGACCTATCGGAGAGTTTGGTTCGGTGATATTGAGTCTGCGCTTTGAAATTTCATCGAGGGTTTCAGTCGACCGTGGTTATAGCGCGTATATTCCTCTCCAGTGAGACCTCCTCACCCACCCCCTAAACCTCCCCCATAACCTCCCCTATTTGCTTCCCTCGTCACCGGCACCGATACTGCACTCTCTCCGCATCCGCATTTCTCTCGCAAAACACCATTCTCATCCAATCACCTTCCAGTCGTGAGAACCTCGTTCGACGTTATATGTATACCAATGCCATTTGGAGATAGGTACCTTTTTGTTAGAGTATAACGAGCGGGTTTTATCCTCAAAGGCACGACATTCAATCTTTGTTATTGGGTTGGTCGTTTGGTTCTGGCTTTGAAATTAATGCTTAGGAATCATATTTAGCGGAGATTTTTAATTGAAGTGATATGAGCGAATATGTTTATATGACTGAGGTTCTGGAAAGAGGCTTTTCAAAGAAAAAAAAATTCGATTGCTTTCAATTTGACGGGGTTGAAACTTGAATGCTTGCAATTTAAATATGTGAGAACTTGGATTATTCAAATTGGATTGATAGCATCAGTCATCATCATTTTTTCGAGTTACTGGAATTTTATCAGAATTTTCACCTAGAAGATCAACCATCCATTCACTAATATGTGTATACTGTATATGTTGCGTGATGACCCAGTTTACGAGTACAAAAGGAGGATTTATGCTTTATAATCCATGTTTTGAGCCACAGATTGTATCTCTACTTCCACAAATAAATGACACATAACAAAAATGATGATCACATAACAAGTGATGCATAAAGGTCGTGAAAAAAGTAGAATGAAAAAATACGGTTTGGCTATGACTTGTTAATTCGAGATGGTTGGTGGACCCTGGAGCCTTTTGAATTTGAGCGTATCGCACGATGAACGCCTTTTCAGCGAGTGTACATTTAGATTCGAGACATATATATAGTTCGCGGTGAAAATGCGTTACGATACCGGTGCTGACCGTATTGTCATGCGGCATTGAATGGCGCCTCCGCCATTTAACACCACCGGTAAAGCTACCAGAACTTTCCTGCAATGAAAGCACCGGCGCGGAACCTATTGTGAAAATATCTGACCACTGTCGAGTGCAATGAGGTATGGCTCTGCTTGTGGGAGAGGTAGGTCGAGTTACATAGGCCATGTGTCACAACAAGAGGTGCATCATATTTTACGTCCTGCCGATTATGATATCTATTCAAAGAGCAAGAAATTAAGAGAGTTTCTTATTTGGAAAATGGGGGGTTCCACCTGCCTCTCCTTAAGCTTTTTTTTACTCTGTTCTCCAACACACTTTTCCAAATATACTTCTCTAAACCCTTTTTTTAAACCAATTTACCAAAATCAACTTTCTAAAATCTCTTCCAAAATTTCCCTTCCAACCCCATTTTCTAATCACTTTTCCAATCTTTTTTCCAAGAACTCCTTTTTAAATTCTACTTTCCAAGTAGGTTTTCCAAACCCCCTTTTAAGCCCTATTTTCCTACTCATTTTTCCAAACCTACTTTTCTATACCTATTTTTCAAATTCTTAAACACCTCCTTTGAAAACCCCCTTCTCAAAATACCAGATTTAAATAGGGAGCATTCAAGTTTCAATCCTTTCCCATTGGAAGTATTAAAATTGTGAATACCTTTCAATTCAAAACATTCATTTAACAATTTTTAATTTAAATCCTTGCTTTTGGAAAAATATAAATTTTAATCCGTTTCAATTGGAAAAACGCCAATTTCAACCCTTATTATTTGAAGAATTCAAGCTTTAATCCCTATCAATTCAAAGAATTGAAGATTCTAATTGGTGCCAATCTTTGAATTAAATCAATTTGGAAGAATTCAAGATTCAAACCCTTCTAATTAGGAGCATTCAAATTTGAACCCCTCTCTATTTGAATAACTCAGTTTTAACTCTTTTCAACTTAAAACCTTCAAGTTCCAACCCTTTCCAATTTGAATCACCCAACTTTTATTACACCCTCCAATTGGAAACTTTCAAAATTAACCTGCTACAATTAAAAATTTAAGATTTAATTTCAAAACTGAATTATAGCGAACTGGAAGAAATTAAGCTAAAAAAATAAATCAAACTAAAAAAATAAATCAAGCTAAAAAATAAATCAAGCCAAAGAAAATAAATCAAGCCAAAAAAAAATAAATCAAGCTCGAATTATATCCAGCTGGAAGCACTCGAGTTTGAATTATACGCGATTGTAAGGATCGAAAGGTAGACAAGAAATTTCTGATAAGGTTGAGAATTTCCAGGAGGTCACGGAGAGAGATGGAAGGTAGGAAGTCGGCCAATCGAAGGAGCCGCGATAATAAGAAAGCGACGTTTGTCTGGGAGGTGGAGAAGCGGGGGTTTCAAAAGAGGAGAAAGAAAGGTCGTTTTTCTTGACGAGGTCGACGTCGGGCGGCCATTTCTTCGTCAAAGCGTTATTCCCGCCTGAACGAACGGAAGCGGCGCACGGCGCCGATAAAAAAGAAGAGCATTTCTCTCTCTCTTTTCCTCTTTTACTCCACGTTCCTCTGACACTCTCAGGGGCGGTGGCGGAATCAGCGGGGGCGGTAGTATAGAAGCTATCGACGTTTTTACGTAACAAATCAGTCGGAACCGCGCGCCTGCGACCGTGCGCGGTGGAACGACCAATAGAAAAGCGAGCCGATACTCGATACCCGATCACATCATAGGTTCGTGCCGTTCACGTTCCGACCCCGTCGAGCCAGTCCAATAACCTGATAGGAAAAAAACCCTGAAAGAGGGAATCGCGAGATAGAAAGAGAGAGAGAGAGAGAGGAGAAAACGAGAAAGAATTGCGGATGGGAGAAAAAGATAAATGGAAAAGAGAGCGAGAGAGGAAACTGAAGGATGCTAGAGGGAGGAATTGAAGAAGGTTGGAAACGATTTCATCAGAATGTAATTCGCCATTGTGCTGGAAAATCCGATTAGCCAAACTAACCAATCAATTTTTTCCAAGTGCTTTGATTATATGGTACCAGGAACCAATTTGATCATTTGAGTAATTAGACTGAAGATAATTGGAGACATGTGAGAAGATGTTGATTCAATCTAGGTATTCGATACAATTCAACAACAATTCAACAAGATTCATCAAAAATTCAACAAGATTCAGCAAAAGCTCAACAATTTTCCAAGATTGAAACGAGTCACTTGATAATCATTTGGATCAGATTATTCGCTCGGTAAAGCAGGACCGAGAAAATCCGGGCAGCTTTGGTTCTGCGTGGAACCGAATTTGAATTCGTTCTCTGCTGGAGAAACTCGATCTTTATATTTCCATGATTTCGAGAGTGTGTGATAGGATATGCAGATGGAAAGAGAGAAGATGTGGGGGGGGGGGCGAGGGAGGGTTGGGGTGAGGGTGGTTTGGGTGAAGGCGCGAGTGCAGAAGGAACGTTTTAATCTATGGTCATGTAGTACGAGAGACGCCCCGGCGAATCTCTCCCTCCCTGGCGTTTCCTCTTCGGCGCTCGGATTATAATCAACCCTTTTATCCTAGGCTTTCCATGTCGCTAATTTCCATAATTACACAGACGCTAAAATCACAATATCCTCCGCTGGCAGAAAGGAGTAACCTACGTGAGCACCCACCTCCTCATCCTGTACTTTCCCAGCGCCACGTATGAGAAGAGAAAGAAGAGAAGGGAGTGAGAGGGTAGATGAGATAGTGAGAGGGAAGATGGGGAAGTGAGAGGGATGATGGGGAAGTGAGAGAGAAAGAGAGAGGGTGAGAGTGAAGCGGCTCGCTAGAGATAAAGGTACTCTTTAGCTAGGATGGCGCTCGCTCGCATGTTTATGCACTCGTATCCGCGTGGCCGGGCATGGAAGTGCCTGGATAACCAGCCAAGTGACAAGCCGGCTGCACCAGGCAGAACCAGGCAGGTCTGCTCCGACTCTCGACGAATTTTGAAAGCGAGCCAAGTCAGGAAAGTGGGCTTAAAAGTCTCTCGATAAAAGGGAGGAACGATCTCCCAGCGTTACATCTCCAGAGGGGAGAACACCCGGAAGTGTGGATGACTGCTAAAACTACCTCTTCTGACACATCCCTGGCGAAGGTCCTGCTCGTGACAAATCATTTTGGGAGAGCATTCTGAAGGTCAGGGACTTTGTTGAATCATCCTGGTAATGCTCACCAGTCCTTTAGGGTCTATTTATTAACTGTTGATGTTTTCACTTTTCGGAAGGAAGAGGGTGGAAGGATTTCTTTAATGAGAAATGAAAATACGAGAGATATTCGTTAGATTGAGGCTGGGACTAAGATTAGCCAAAGATTAGAGAATAAAGGAGAAATTTATCAAAGTCTCGGCAATTATTTATCTTTCATTAATTGAGAGTTAGATTTATAGGTGTAGGCGTATAGATTCTCAGAGAATAAGAATAGAAGATGACATTGATGAAGATGAAGAGATTTTGGTATTGGATAGAAATTTGGAAAAGAAGATTTGGAAAGTGGGTTGAAAAAGGAGGTTTAGAAAAGGGGCTTTCGAAAAGCAGTCTGAAAATGAAGAACAAAGTACAAAACCTTGATTGGAAGAATCCTTTGATCAGAATTGTAGAGATGATTCGAATGTTGATAAGAGAGAATTGAGTTAATTTTCGTTTTGTGGCGTATGGGTATAAAGAATGAATGTCAGGTATCAACCTGTAGCCCTTGGTAGTGGGGTCTTTGACCCGGGGTCCTGGGGAATCCTGGTTGTTTCTGTCTTTGTCGTTCGCAGTGTCCTGGCTTGGGGAAGGACTCCTCGAGTGACTGGGTTGACTTTTCTCACTTTAACCTCGCGATGCGATGCTTGGCTTCGGGTGGAGGATGGGGTTTTGCTGGGGCTGTATCGAGCGGCCCTCCCACATACATCTATCTCCTCCGACTATGCTCCCTCTTTTCCTCCGCCGCACCTTGCCCTCCTCGCCAGGCAGAGAGCTCTATCCTCTCTTTCCCTCTTTTCCCTCCGACATTCGTGGCCTTCCGTCTCTCCCGAACCCCCAAACCCCTCTTCCAGCCTTCTCCTCTTGCACCTCTTGCCCTCCCGCCCCCCAATCCTCACTCGCCTCGACTCATCTACCACCCGCCGAACCACCCTCCTCGACAGACGCTCTTTCTCTTTTGCCCTCTTTCTTCTTCTTTCACTTCTTCACTCTTTCTCGCACTCGCGCTCTTGGCCTTTGCCGCAAAACGCTTTCCGTAGCACAAACAAACCGCACGTACTTTGAGAGGATTCGCGCACCTCCTAAAAGAGCCGAAGGCCCAATTCTTCGGAGAAAGTCGAAAAGTTACTTTGAGGGTTTGGGGTTGCAAACCCATTTTGATTGAAGGTTTACTACTACTTGTTTACATGGAGCGATAGCTATCATGAAGTCAACGAATCAGTTGATCCAATTGGTCTAATTGTCTAACTATTCTAATCCTAAATACAATATTTGATTGATATCTTCATTTATTTGATCATTTTCATTGTGAAAATGAGTGAAGGTCAGAAAGAAGTTTGAAAACGATTTGAACGATGAAGATCTTGAAAAGGGTGATGTTCACATCTGGAAAGGATAACTTGGAAAGGACAGAAGGAACGCGTGGCTCCTTGTGGTAAGGACACTCGGCGGTTTATGCACTTTCCTTTGCTGCGCGCAATTGGATGAGGGGTGGTAGCAACCGAAATTGCTTCCCAGAGTCGAGTTGCCGGGAAACTTTGGAATTTCGGCTGCACGAGCGCGCGACAGAGCAGAAGTATGGGAGTGAGCGGGAGAGAGAAAGAGTGAATCGAGGTACAAGGTCACGCGTCGACTCTAATTATTAACTTTTCCAACGAGAGGAGCCTGCCCCGACTAGGGATTCTCTGTTCACCCTTATCCCGCTCACATATTCCGTAAATTAAATTATTATTCCAATATTGTTAATATTAACCAGCTGTTGCCTTCCACCCGGTCAACGTGATTCGATATATTCTTACAAGATATTGAACTTGCTCAACTAATCATCATTAGAGGTTTTCAATGCTTTCTAATCCGTGTGAGTTTGAAGGTCAATCTCTACAAAGCGTGGCAAATCTAATCGCTCAAGATCCACTCGTGATTTAATGAAATAAAACTCGGATGAAATATTTCCTATCCCTTGCGAGATCGGCTTCTATGGAATTATTAAAATTAACGAGTACAGTGGGAAGGCGAGACGAAAATGTGATTAACTTTTAAGCCATTACAGAACATGGATTCTAAGTGGAGTGTATCTGCCTCGGGATTGAGTTCGACTCATCTCGAAATGCTTGTAGCGACTATCCTATTCGTACATACATAGTCAACTGGCGGCAGATACATACCAGGGGTGGGTTGGGGTGGTGCCCGTGTACGTTCGTGTATATCTATTTGCAGACACAGATAAACACGCATAGAACCAACACCCCGCCATCAACCCCGGGACAGAGCGAGAGTGTTCTTATAGTGGAACTTATTGATCCAACAAAACTCATTTCAAGATACAGTGCGAAGTCTCCAAGATACTGCTCCTACTCTTCTCTTTCTCTCCATCCTCCTCTTTCTATCCATCTATCTTTCTTTCTCCCTTGCGCTCTCCAGCTTCTTCCTTTATCTCCTTCCCCCCAAAACCCGCCACCCTCTCACCGATTGCAGCCCCATCCGCCCAGTCACCCCTTCCTCCCAACTCCCGTATCGTATCCCAAGACGGTCCTCTACGTATAGACGGTTAATGCATGTACAGAACGAACCGAATAAGAGAATTCGAGGGTAAGATGGTTGCTGAGTCCAAATCGAAAAATGCTGCTTTCTGGAACAACTTTTCCGAAATGATCATCTGCCAAACCCTTCTTACAACCCTTTTTTTGGATCTTCTTTTTCAAAATATATGTTACATTGATCTGTTCTGATCTCCAATTCTCAAACCCTGTATCCTATCCTCTTTTTCAACCTCGTCTTTAAAACTCTTTTTCCAACCACCCTTTACTACTTACTTTTCCAAACCCTTTCTAAACATTATTTTTCTAGAAATCATTTTCCACCTCCTTTAAAACCCCTTTTATTTTCCATCCTCTACCCTTTCTCCTAACCACTTTTCCAAACACTTTTTTGAACCTCCTTTTCCAAATCTTATTTTCCAGCCATGTTTTTAAGTCCCTTATTTCATTTTAGAGATCAAGAGTGGAAGACCAGTGCGAACGTGAAAGAGGAATTTTAACACCTTGAATTAGAGTCAAGAAGTTCGAGGTTTTATTTAATAATGATTAAATGAAACGTTTTCATTGGTTTTCATTGATGTTAGTGTGAAAACTTAATGAAAAAAAAAGTAAAAACTCAACAAACTAAAATTACCAATTAAGAAGAATTAGGGTAGGGCGGGGCTAGTTGAGCAATTTTTCACTTTACTTGCCATAACTTACAAACGGCTCATCAAATTCAGTTAAATCATATACCGTTGAATTCGTAATTTATCCCTCTCTAAACGCCTTTAGAAAAAAATCCATTTTATGTCAGGTTTAGAAGTTATTTATATAAATGTAAAAATTTTCCAAGTTGCTCAATAATTATGTAGGAACTATATAAATATTAAATAGTGTTGTAATTAAGAGTAAAATATATTAAAGTACCAATACTAATGGAACATAAAGTATTATTATTATTTAAACAATAAAATAAATAAATGTCTGTAATGAATAACTTATTTTCAATCTTTGGATATTATTACAGTCTTTTTAGGTAAAATTATACTTTTAATTAACTATGAAGTAAATAAATAATACAATTTAAGATTAATAACTAACTTTGAGATCAAAAACAGTAAAAGAAAGTGAATTATCACTAATTATTAGTCATCTTCGTCGCTTGCTCAAATAGCCCCGACCTGACTTATCGAAACAAAACGCTTACGTGATTATAAAAAAATCTTTTTTTATGATTCTAGACGAAAAATAGCGAAGAGCAAATTTTTTACATTTTGGAGAAAAAAAAACAAAGCGTTCTCATAGGTCACTCGATATATCAATTGTCCAACTTGCCTCTCTATGCTCAACTAGCCCCGCTGTACCCTAATGCAGCAAATTCAGATAGTTGTATTAGTTGGAGTATAATCGAAGACGTATAATTTTAATACCATTACACTCAGAAAACAGTTTATTTGAATCAAACAAACGATATCATTGTTATAGGGTCAAACAAAAAATTGATTCCATCATAATAAACAAACATTTCTTTGAATCAAACAAATTTTGTTTAATTCAAAGAAATTTTTTGTTTGACCCTATAGCAATGATATCGTTTGTTTGATTCAAACAAACTTTTTTTTAGTGTAGAGGAGAAGAAATTCTGTTAAGTTTTGTTAGTTGGAGTATAACGCAATACGTATTTAGTAAGGCGGCTTCCATCCAAACATATCCGACCAAGCAGTGCTTAACTTCGGCGATCGGACGAGGAGCCTTAATCGACTTAATATACAAGCGATTATATTTAAATGCCTTCTATAAATTTGAAATATCTTAAAGTGAGTCACATCGAATGAATCCAGATTCTCACTTCACCAATTAGCTGAATATTAAATTTTAAAAAAACATATCAAACTTTAACATAGATTGTATTAAAGTATTACATATAGTTTTTGTAACATTTAATATCTTTAATGGTCAAAATGATCAATATGACACGTTCATCCCTAAATTGCAATGCATTTTAAAAAAATTGATATAATATTTCTGTGTACGTTTACATTAATGGTCATTAAAGTAATTAAATTAATGATCATTTTAAAAAGTCAGTAATAAAGTGTAAAAGACCAAAATTGACTGCAGATATTAATTTAGAATGAGCAGAGAGAGAGAGAGGGATATTGGTAAAACAGAAGAGCCTATTTTCGCAAACGATCCCGGGGGTAAATCGGCCACAGCCTGGCAAAACCTGCGCAACTGGAATTAGCGTCATTTTAATCAGGAAATATAATGATCCCGTTGACAGGGAAGGTTCGCTGGTATTCGAGGTACTGATGAGATGGTGGCTTTGATAGTAAAGGAGAGAGAATGAGAAAGAGAATAAGGGTGGTTGGGGGTTACGAACGCAGGTTGCCGCGCATTCGTTACGAGCCGATAGCAATTGTTTCCCCTATCTGCGAGTTCCACTGCGACACCGATTCTCGTGTATGTGGAACGTATACCTGAATACCGAATGTCTATACGTTGTGTGTAGTGTGTACCTACTTACGACCCGTGTATACGGAAGCGGTCTTATGTAAGCACACGGCACACCGGGTATAGATTGTATTCTATCGGTACATACGGTAATGCCACCCTCGTATTGTTACAGCCTGATTACAAATTCCTCTTTTTCATTAGGATTTTATTCGTATTTTGCTCCTGATAAGCCCTTTAATAAGCATTTCTTTTGAATTCGTTTTATAAAAATACATAATTTATGCAAGAAAGAATAGAAATTTAGATTGTGTTTAAAAAAATAGATCCCATGAAAAAGAAGGTTGAAAAAGGGAGTTGGAAAATTTGGTTCGAAAAGGGTTTTCTAAGAGGAGGTTGAAACATGGAATTGGAAAAGTGGATTCAAAAGAAGGGGAAAAGGAAGTTTGAGGAACACTATAGCAATGATACGTTTGTTTGATTCAAACAAATTTTTTTCTGAGTGAAGGTGATTGAAAAGTGAGTTTGGAAAAGGTGGAAAAATTGGAAAGGGGAAAGGAATTAGGAAAAGCGACTTAAAAAAGATGTGGGAAAAGGAATTTTGAAAAGGATGTTGAAAAACGGGGCCTGCAACGAAATTTTAAAGAAGTTAATTTAAACGGTTGAGTTGGAAAAGCGATTTGGAAAAGGAATTTAAAAAAAGGGAATAACAAAGACAGTTTGAAGAAGTTGGTTTGGAAAAATTGACTAGAAAAGGTGTGGGGTAAAGGAGATATAAAAAGAGGTTTGTAAAAAGAGTCTGAGAAAGAGAATTTTGAATCACTGAAATTTCTCAGACAAAACAATTTAAAAACGGAAGTATCGAAAGTTTAAATTTATGCATAGAATGAAAGTTTCATATTTCATACTTTCTATATCTACACGAACCCAATCTCAAACAATTGGTTGAGCAACAAAGAAACCTAAATTGAAAATTTCTCTCCAACGGCATCAGTTATCAGCGCAGCTCGCAATTAAAGAAAATCACTTACTTCCGATAAAATCTCGAAACTCGTTTTCCTTCCTCGAGGCCGCTTAAAGCAACTAATCAAAAGTCGTAACACGGACGAGAAGAGGTCGTAAAAAAATATCTGAATCTCGAGCCTCCTTCCGCGAGAGGAGGCCTCTTTGTGCAAACAATCTTGAGCGATAATCAGACCCCTCTTGTGTCTTCTGAGCGAGTGCAACGCAAAAGCAGCGGTCCCGTCGTACATGACGAGTCCCTGTAAATCATTTAGGCCCTCTGGAAACGTTTCAAGAACTTCCCGACGTCCTGAGATTCGGTACGAGGCGTTTCATCGTCGACGAATGCGCATATTATTCTCTTTTTTCATCTTCGCCTTTGCTCTTCTTTCTCGATGTCTATCCGATAACAAGCTTAGCTTCAGCTTAAAGCGAACCTCGCACCCGCGATGAGAATTTCCTTTGAGTTTCACGTCCACACCTACCAAGAATCGCGCTAAAATAAACTATCTCCTTTACCCGGAAGTGTCGACCAAAACCCAATTCGGAAATCTAATGAAAGAATTTTGTGCTTCGGTGATTAGGGGTCAATTATTTCATTTGAAGGAGAAATTCTCAATTTTTTAGCTTCACGGTGAAACGTTCTTATTAAACGATTTAAAACTATTATTATAATTTTTGTGCATTAGGGGAAGAGGGGAATAAGGGAATTCCAAAAGGGGATAAGGGAATCCTTAGGGATAATAGAAATTCAATTGAAGAGTCCAAAAAAGGGATAAGTGAATCCCATAAAATAGGAGGAATCAAGGAAGAGAGGAACCCCGTGGGAGAGGGAATACCGAGAAAGAGGGGAATCCCAAAAAAGGGACGATTCCTATTGGTTAGGGGTATCCCAATTGAAGGAGAGAACCAAAAAAAACAAAGGTAATCCGAAAAAATAATTGGATTAATTAGATAAAGCCATAGGAGGAAGGATATTTTAAGGAGTTGTAAGAATACTAAGGAAAGGGAAGAATCTCAAGGAATAGAAGGAATCCCGTGGGAGAGGGAATCCCACAAAAGGGACAATTCCCATTGGTTAGGGGTATCCCAATTGAAGGGGCGAACCAAAAAAACAAGGGCATTTCCACAAAATAATTGGATTAATTAGGTAAAGTCGTAGGAGGAAGGATATTTTAAGGAGTTGTAGGAATATCAAGGAAAGGGAAGAATCTCAAGGAATAGAGGGAATCCCGTGGGAGAGGGAATCCCAGGAAAGAGGGGAATCCCAAAAAAAGGGACGATTCCCATTGGTTAGGGGTATTCCAATTGAAGGGGCAGACCAAAAAAACAAAGGTAATCCCAAAACTAATTAAATTAATTAGGTAAAGCCGTAGGAGGAAGGATATTTTAAGGAGTTGTAGGAATATCAAGAAAGGGAAGAATCTCAAGGAATAGAGGGAATCCCGGAGTAAATGAGGAATCCCAAGGAATAGGGGATATCCTGGAAGAGGATCTGAACGGATAGAGAAAATCCCAAGGGTGAGGGAAATTCCAAAAATGAGGGAAATCCAAAAATGGGAGAATCCCTAAAGGGAAAAAGTACATCGTACTAAGGATTAATTATGGGAGGGAAGTACACAAATAAAGACGTTAATTACGGGAATAATTGATGACGTGAAACATATGTAAATCAAGGGAGATTTTTAATAGAAAAAAGAAGATAGAAACGAAATAATTTTATGTTTGCCATATTTCAATGAGGCTCAGCTCTTAATTTAAGTAATGTCTTCAGCTTAGTTGTACTTATTCACGCACCGGGAGTAGATATCCATATGCGCGTATACGTGCGGCTCGCAATTGTAATTAGAAGCCGCCAGGAACAATGAGAAGTGTAACTTTTATTTCTGTTATCCGCGACGCCGATCTTGCGCACCTCCTACTTCTTCAGGTCTATGCCGACAATACCTGTTGGTGCTCAGAGGAACGCAACTGAGATAACGATAACGTAAACGCGTGAATATTTTAACGATTGTTTGAAGAATGCAATTTACTCTTGTTATGTATTATACTTAAAAAAAAAGAAAATAAAAACAACAGAATCGATAATCATCTTTGAAGCGGAAGATGTCTTGTTAAAGCATTAATTGCTTGTGTGCACTGAGAAACTCTATATTAAAAAAATTACTATTGAAACAGTAAAATTTATTATTTTCTGTATTCAAATGTCTCAATTTTGGGATTTTGCCCCTATTAGTAATTTTTCTAACACAGAGTTTCTCAGTGTTAGAATCCTAAAGATCAGCCCGTTTTTAGTGATCTTTAGGAATCTGGGAAGATTTCCTCTAATTTAGAAGTGTCCAAGAATCCTCGCTCCCAATTCAGAGGACTATTGCCTATTTTTAGAATGATGCATGTTTTTGTTTGATTTCGAAGATTGCGCGCTCTCAACGAGAAGCCGGGTTTTAACGGGATCTGGTTACATGTGACACGCGTGTTTTCAGATTCCCGACTGCCCGATCCTGGACCCCTTTATCGGATCCACGAATCTTCGCTCTTGATAGTCCTCCTTTTTGGAGATAACGAGAGCCGGATTCGTGGAACGGTGGCTTTATGTGATACTACATCGTAAGGGATGCGTCGCTTATTTCGTGAAACCCACCATACTTTGTCTTCTCAGGAAATTAAAAGAGAGAGAAGGAGAAATAAATGAGGGCGAATCTCTAATTTACGACCGATAACGAAATAAACAATAGAAATCCGGCTCTTAATCACCATCACTTATCCAAACCTCAATTGTTTATACGATTTATATATGTTTTAGGTTTTTATGTGACGATTATGTTTTTAGATAAGAGGAGTAATTCAACCTTAATTCACTCGAATGGAAATAATCGCTCTTGTTATGAAGCTTTCCATTTTTGACGTACTCTTGGTCGTCACCACCGTTGAGCCGCGGGTTAATTCAAAGTCTCAAGACGATAAGGCATTCGCATAACTCGTCTTGAATTATTTCAGTTATTTGACTATTAGATATGGTATGCGGCTTGCACCGGGAGCAATGCAACTTTCAAGGCGGCAGCACAACTCGTTGCTTACGGCAGCTTCGCGTAAGGTCTCACCTACACCGTGAAAGAGATAGTATCACTCATGTCAAGAGTAGATTTACTTTTTTCATATCCATCTTTAGGGGTCGTTTAAGTTTTAATTGGGGGAGGGGGGGGGGTGAGTCACATCGGGAAACAGGATGTTAAAAGTCGATGTTACATAACGCAGATCACGAAATTCCCGGATTTTATGTACCTAAAGTTTTGTAATTTTCATATATTTTCAAATAAAATTTTTTAACTTTCAAATAAACGAAGTATTTTTTTTCCCAATTCTATTTTATCTGGAAACTTTATTCCAACCACAAAGTATCAACAGGCATTACAACTTTCTTTCATATAGAATTATATATTGATTATATATAATAATTAATATATAACTATATATATTAATAATAATAATAATCATTATTATTATTATTATTATTATGTGTTCAATGCAAAAGAATCAATATTTAAAAACTCCTTGTAATTTGAAATACAATCAATAAAAAAATCGTTTATTGGAATGTTCATTATTTAACCCACATGGGATTTCTTTAAATTCACACACACTAACCCATTCAATACATCTTTGAAAAAATGTCAATGTTTTTAAAAAGAATCAAATTTTTAAGATGCCAAATTCTAAATACCTTCTGTGTTTTATAACACCTATTTTGCTAGTATACTCTGCTAATCCAAAAGAAAATTGAGCCGGAAAAACCAACACTTCACTTTTCACAATTCACATAAAACTTTAGAAAAACTAAATAACACTTTGATAAGACTTAGTAAACAATACAAATCAATTAATTAATCTATAAATTAATCGCGAGCACGTTATGCGTTGAATTTATTAGAATAAAGTTTATTCCCAAACTCTCCGGGCGAGAGTCAAAAGCAAACTAAAGGAAATAATTATCGAAAGCTTACTATTGAGGATCTGAAGGCTAGTCAACAGAATCAAAACAAAAGAGGCCGTGAGGAACAATAAGAAGTCAGGTGTAAATTTCTAAGAACTGTAAATCCACTTAGAAAAGATAAACACCTAGAAATTGTAAACATGACCTTGTATGGCTTCGTGAAAATGTCAACAAAAGCTATTACTAAAATGATACACATTTAAGAATGTATAATAATAGAAAGTCTAATTAGGATTTGAACTATTTTAGATAATTCCAGAGATTGTTTTTTCATCAATTTTAAAGTTTCTTTTCACCTTAAATTCAAGCTCAATAATTTTCTACATATGCTAAGAACGAGTTTAAAAAAATATTATAAATTATATTATAATAAATAAATATTATAATAGTATTATAATATTAATAATATCAAACGTATTTTGATTCGATATCGAGTATATCAGGGTTGCTACATGATTTGGAAGACCAAGGAAGTCTGAAAGTCATAGAATTTTGAAAAAATTCTGGAAATCCATAAAATAGGGAGAATCACTATCAAGGAGGAATCCAGAGGGATAGAGGGGTCTTTAGGGATGCGAAATAAGGAGATCAGTATAGGGATAAAAAAAAGTAACCCAGTGGGCAAAAAATTGAAAGACGTTTTTAGAACGTTCTAAAAATGTCCTAAAAACGTCCTATGTCAGGCCAAAAAACGTCCAATGTTCCAAATACGTCCCAAAAACGTCTTTGGAAGATTGGATGTTTTTTGGCCTGATATAGGACGTTTTTAGGACGTTCTAAAAACTTCTTTCAATTTTTTGCCCTCTGGGAATTGAATTTAAAAAAAAACTCAGAAATTTCTTCAAATTTCATATTGACAAAAATAATTGTCAAGACGCGATAAAAAAATTAGAATTGACACTTTATTATTATTAATTATTCAGAATTCACTAACTTATTATTAAAGAGCCATTATATTGTACTAGAATATGAAAATTAATCTGAAAAAACTGGATTTTTTTAAAAGTTTGAACTTCCGTAGCAACCCTGGAGTAAAAAATGCTAATTAAAAAGTATAGAGTCCCTTAACTTATAAGGTATGTAATTATGCTTATTTAGCAGATGTGTTTTATTGAATTGAGAAGGGCAGAGAACGTTTAGTATTCTTTAAAGAGCATCCAGACCGGTGCAATCGAGACAAGTAGACCATGTCTCTGAATGCAGTGCGTAGGTTTATAGCGCGGGAATGGCGCTTAATGACGAGAGATAGAGTCTGCTTATTATGTGATAAATATAGAAAACATAATTATTGATAAGCTTTAATGAGCTGCCTTGCACGTAGGGTGCATCCTAAATCATGTGGCTTCACTTGCTCACGCACAACGCATTCAACGAGCGTGCACTTTGTCTGAGCAATATTTATAACTGATTCAATCATTATTCCAATCAGTACAATCACTTATCAGCAATGTCCTCTCTTCTAATTATTTGCAGAGGGTAAAACGTAAAATCTATACGTATTATATGTATACCGATAGTCTACTCGGGAACATTATCATAGCATGGACCCAGCCATATAGTTTCACAGCCCCTTGCTTAATTTAAATTCTATTACACCCGATCTCTATTCCCTCTTTCCTATGAATATTCAAACTCGGCGCGGACCCACCCCCCATCATCTATCGGATATCCAAAGAATTAAATTAATATACTGCGCAAAACAGCCCCTTCGCCAGACTGGGCGGAGGAGTCTCCAGAACAAGAGACGCCTGCTGAAAATCTTGTTTCGACGGCCATTAACGTCCTCCTGTCAACTCGCTTGATCCCCTATAAAAAAATCAGAATCCGATCACTTTTTTTCATCATAATTGCTCCTTAATACATAAATTACTTAACAGCTTTCAGGGGGCAGAAGACAGGGAGCGAGGACAAATTTTACGATTTTAAAGGATTTTAACAGATTTCAAAAGATTTTAAATATTTGTAGAAATTACGTAACATAAGGAAGATTCTAAAAACAAGGAGAGGAATTTATGGATGACTCCTTGCGGGGATAATTGATAGTGAATTTAAATTGCTGCTAACGGGACAGGAGAATCAATTTCAGCTCAGCATAAGCAAATTATGAATATTATGATTTTGATTATAAATATTATGAATATTCTGAATTCATCCATTGATTTTCGTTCGGGGGAAATCCCAGGGGCAAAGTTGTTCCAGCGTTAATATTTAATGAAAAAAGTGGAGGTGTAATATGCTCTCACATAAATACATATACATATGCACTCGAGGCGTCTTGCACGACGTGCCACGATCAAGATCGCAGATCTAGCCGCGAGCTTCGTTGCTTATTCGACGAGTTTACCATTTATCGGCGATCTACCGAGCGAGTTTTCCGATCCCTCGCTAGATCTATGTTCGCCTTGCCTTGCACGGAACGCAATGGAAATTAATGAAGGCTTTGCAGGTGCAAGTCGACTCTAGGAAAAGAGGATGTCGACAGGTTCGAACAATTGCCATCCACCTAGAAAATTCTCAGAAAGTTCATTGTTCTATGCTCTGCATATTTCTGCTACTGCTTTTATATGGAAAATTGATTCTTGAATTCGGACAGGGTCTAAAATGTTTAAAATTCAGGGTGGCCAGAAGATTCAATTTTTTCATTTCC
>UCOK01018678.1:32549-49302 GCA_900474325.1 Synergus umbraculus | reverse complement strand
ATCTCGAGAGCTAGGGTAATGGTTAGGTAGCTGGACTCGTGTTCCGTTCGTCCCACGTTCGATTCCCCCCGTGTTGCGTGCGAAATTTTATTTGTTATATATGCGTTAAAATTTACAAATATCGATTATTTGTAAGTATATTTATAATATAGCAACGAATAAACCGTGTTCTTAATTAATAATTGTTTTTTAAGACATTTTTTTCAATTTTTATTTAACTCAGCTCCTACTTTAATACTCTTATAGCCAGAACAATGTTATTGTGTGTATAAGGAGCGTCAAAGTAGCACCATATTTCGACTCGTTTTAAAAAGAAACTAAGCCCCTACTTTGACGCTCCAAGTGGAATATTTGGAAATTTGTGCCCGTTAGAGCGCCAAAGTAGACGCAAAAATCGCATTGAAATAGCCTCTACTTTAAAACCTTAGCCCCTATAAATGAGAGCGTGAAGAGCGTCAAAGTAGGGCCTATATTTCGACTCGGGTTCGCATAAATTTCTCGTCAAATAGTAATATATCAATATTTTTCTACATTTAATTAATTTTTGCCCCAAGTATGATTTCGTATTTTATAGTGACAACCGGTGATGGGAAATTTTATACCTAAACTTGTCGCAATGCGGCGAACAGTTGTAACTGATTAAATATATTAATAAAATTATTTAATCTCTTGTGTAAATGAATAAGAAGGGTCATGGATTTAATTCATCCGGTTGCTTTCTATCTAGGACGTGATATATCTTTTCTGGGTATAGTCCTCCATACTATGTGGTAAAATTTAATTATGTTAAATTAAATGAACACCATTTCGCATTTAATTAATCCTAAATTAATCTAGCTATAAACTATTGTAAGCTAAATGAAAACTTGGAGAATATTATCAACAATTTATTTGAGATTGCAGGTATTTCGTAAGTTTTGAGAAAAGTCTAAAAACTCAGGATTTTGTCGAATCTCCTGTCAATTATTCAAATTCAATCCACCTAGTTTCAGATTCCAGTTGTTCCACAAAATTGAGTTGAGGTTGACTACTATTTTATCGCACCATTGCAACCACCGAACTTCCGGCTAGCTCATCAAAATATGTATACTATTCGATATGAAGTCACTAGGATTATGCTTTGCATGAATTTCACGCCTCAAAAGCATATGATACAATCGCCACTGGAATTTGCTCTCTCGAATACTGGAAACATGTTACATTACATGGTTTATCGATTGAGCAAATTTCCAGTGCAATAATAATGGTCACCTTGATCATTGAGCCAAAATAAACATACAGTAAACTAGCAGAATTTCACCCGGCGTTATACCTGGGATTTTTAGAATATTAAGTTTCAGAAGTGACTCTAAGGAATTTCAAAGGATTTCATAGAGACTTTAAAAAGGATTGTATAATTTTAAATGAACTTATGGAATTTAAATGAATTTAAAATGAGATTACGCAATATTCGGAACAAAAACAGACTTTCAGTTAAATATATGATATTATTATAGATATAATCAAAGAAATATATCTTTCGGTAATATCGCATACTTGGTTCGATCAAAGTATTCTTTTTCTTTCATATTACTAAAAGACATCAAAAATACGATGTAAAACTAATGTAAGCAACAATTTTTAATGACAATTCCTCAGTTTATATGATTCTCGACTGTAGGTATAAAGTATTTCAGAATGAAGGGTGTTTTATAAGCGTCATAAAAAAAGCCATTCGAAATGAGAAATTAAATTTCCTTTTCAGTCTGTCCAGAAAAGGAAAAATAAATCTCATTGTCAGTTACATGTTTCATGCTTTCTTTAGATTTTTGCTCAATAATTATAATTAAAAAAGTACACCAAGTCTTAAATGGTTGTAAAAATTTATTTAAACTCCTCCAATTTGTGTCGTTTTTGTGAAATCACGCGAAATAAGAAATTCCAAGAGTTTTTTTTTTTATGAATTTTTAGAGATTTGTGCTAATTTTAAATTGGACTTCGAAGGTTTTCATGAAATTTTAAGTGATTTGAAAAGGTTTCTGAGTGTTTTAAGAGCATTTATGGGATTTTAAATATTATGAAGTTTCGAGTAATTTTAAGAGACTTCAATGGGTTTCAGAGAATTTTAAGGAATTTTACATGTTGTAATATAATTTTCAGGAATTGTAAAAGAAGTCAAATCATTTTCCAAATTTTAAGGGATTTTCTGATTTTTAGAAGATTTTATAGAATTTTAAGGATTTCATGGAATTTAATGAGATTTCTAATAATTTTAATAGATTTTAAAGTTGTCTGGTAATTTTATTGATTTCTCAAATTTTTAAAAGATTTTGTATAATTTTTAAGGATTTAATGGAATTTGAGATAAGATTTCTAAAGATTGTAAGAGATTTTAAATGTTTAGAAATTCCAAGAGATTTTTAGGAATTTGCCATAAAAAAATAGCCAGTCCAAGTGAAAAATTAAATTTCCTTGTGTCTGTTCAGGAAAGGAAAAATAAATCTCAGTTTCATGTCTTATGCTCTCTTTAGACTTTTGCTTAATAATAATTATAATTAGAGAAGTACAAGTCTTAAATCGTAGTAAAAATTAATTTAAACTCCTCCAATTTATTTGTTTCGTATTTGTGAAATCATGAAACTGCTGAAATGGAAATAAAATTCAATAAATCTCTCTCTGGTATTTAGAGAATTTTGTTTAATTATTAATAATGCATTTAACTTTTTATGTCCACTTTTAGTTGACATCATATATGCACAATTGCTCATAAATTACACATCTTTCTTAAGTGGGTGTGTTATTTTTAATCAACGATGATACATATTGCAGCAGCTATTGATTGGCGGTCATTAATCATGAACTAGGAGTGGAGAAACTTGAAAATTAGTGTAGAGAAAAATGATTGCACAAAAAGAATGATTGCACTCTTAAAAATAATTTTCATTAGCTATTCTAGGATGGAGTAAAAATATGAAACAGAAATTAATGAGACATATATCATGCAATTAACTGCACATTGAAATACCATTTCTATTCTGGCTGAATATTGAAAATGTCTACTCAATTAGTTTCAAAGGTATAATTTGCGATGAAGAATAGTAAACATCATTCTCAAAACTGACATGAGGTTTCCACCTGTGACTTTATCATTTATCGTAAAGATGAATCTCGAAACAAAAGTAAGAATTAATTTGGATATTACTCATGGTAATTATTTCTGCGAGTGTCCTGATTAGAAGGAAGATTTGTAAAGAAGACTCGACTGAAGCGAATAAGGACTAATTGAACTTGGCTCTGCTGCAAAATGAGCATGGATCCCACAAAGAGGTCAACGCATTGTAAATATCTTTCAGCTTCCCGTGTACCTTGAGAATTTCCTAATGCCACACCAAAGGTTCGTGCATTACAGGCGCATCCGACACGCGACCGTTGCACGAGACTTTGTAATACTTGTTTTGCTTGTTACGTGAACACAGATCAAGGGATGAATAAGAACAAAGCAAGAAATTGCATTTACTGCGTTCCAGTAATTTTCGTCATTAATGCCCATTTTCTTAACGTTTCATAATCATTTCATTTACTAACTTTACTAACTTGGACATTTTTGAAGCTTCCAGAAGATATTACTACTGGAATTTGGGAGAGAGCATTGGATATTCTTTTCCATAACATGAACTGTTGGGTTTATGTGCTGGTCCCAATTCTAGAAATTGTGGATGATCGTATTTTGCAAGTATCCACTAAATTTTGAAAGTGGGAGGCGCCACATCACCGCACCGGATTCGGGGGATGGGGATAGCTCAACTACAATTTATTAGTTTACCGATTACAGTTCTCGACTACAAACTTTCCTTCCATCTGCAAGAAAGTCTACCGGAAATAGAATTTAATGTAATAAGCATATGGAATACAAATTCGCTTATTTTGTAGAATGATGAGCTCTCTCAAACTCAATTAGTACCTATAAGTTAAACTACTAAGTAGATTAGTAAGTTAATTGTTCTTACTAATTCACGTTGGTAATACGTGATTTACTATTTAATTTAATAGAAAGTGGAAAAATTACTAATTCAGTAGTCAAATTCTTACTACATAATTCAAATTGAGAGATAGCATAGTTCTTTTTATATACACTAGCAGACCAATACGCGCACGATTATTTATATAATTTCTTACAACTTCAAGTTAATAAAAAATCAATGAAATTTTGCTAATTCAAATTTAGAGAGTAGGTTTGAAACAACAATGTATCCGAGATTTTAGGAACATTTCTTTATATCACTTTTTTTAGCAGAGGTATTTCAAGAGGTTTCTACGAATTTTATAATGGATTTTGACTATTTTCAAGTGATTTTTACGAAGTTCTAAGTATTTTTAGGATTTTAGAAAGATTTCGTACAATTTTAAGGTATTTCAGGATATTTCGCGGAATTTTAACGGAATTAAATTAATTAATTCATATATAACAATAACAAAATTCCCTTCAAACGATCGTCTTTTATGTAAAATAAAATCTTATTTTTAATTTTAATTTGTCTACGGGGGGGGGGGCAGTGCCGTATTTGATAAAGAGCAGCCCCCAAATTGAATCTATTGTTAACATTATCTTAACAAATTAATAAAGTTATAGTATAAGTATCTTTACAATTATGTAGTTTTTTTATATGCTCACGTAAACTTTTTTTTTTACTTACAAGGAAAGTAAGTTTACGAGCATAGTTCTTATAACAAACTGTATCTACAACAAAGATAAAGTAAGTTTTAAAAATAAAAAAGTCCTAAAATGCAAAATTTCCTAATCATTCATAAAAAAATATATAGCGTCTAATCTTTCCTACCTCTATTTGTACCGAAAAAAAATTGTCTATTAGTTTTGTATGTAATTGCATAATTTTTAAAATTTGGGTCTCTATGCCAAGGTCTTGATACAGGATTGCTGGGAAGCGCAAATTAAGTGAGACGAATCACTTCCTCAAGATATTCATACTAAATGGGTTTCATTTACTAATCAACTTTCATCTTTAGAAAAGTTTTCGGTACCGCGAAGAATTTTAGGGGAAAATCCTCAGGAAGTTGAAATTCATGGTTTTTACGACACATGTTTTCAAGACTATGGAGCATGTTTTTATGTTAGATCTATTAATGCAGAAGGTAAAATCATAGTTAAGCTAGTTTGCAGCAAATCCAGACGTAAGTGGTGTCATAATCCCACATCTAGAACTTTGTGCCGCATCAATTCTTAAGAAACTCTACATCGAATCGAATGCTCAAAATATAGATAAATAATAACATTAAGGTAACGCTATCAAGTTAGCTGAAATGCATGTTTTTTTTTATAAAAGGATATAGGAACAAAATTTCTGAAGTAAACACATTAAAATTTTATGTTAGCTGTGATATATCATTGAGTTGGCAAAAGAAGATAAAAGTCTACTTATGTCTTCAAATAATTCTTGTCTTCAACAGTATTGAATAAAGTCAAACTTGTTCACTTGAAGTATTAAATTTGCTCTGTGAAATTTCCGAAAAAATGTATTTGACTCTTTTAATTTTGTATGGCATTTGCTCACCAGGAATTATGGGATCTTTTGCGGAAAGGAACAACAGTAAGTGAAATTATGTTCTCAATAAATATACTTTTCATAAATATTAAAAAAGAAACGCTACTGAGAGAATAATAAACGATATTTCTAGAGACAACATCGAATCTTCTAATCCGCGAGAAACGGATAATTGATATTTCTCATGGTGGAAACCAACCAGTGAATCTTCACTCTGTCCCTTATATTGTACAAATTTCAAGGAACGGAGGATTGCGTTGCTCAGGCACCATATTGTTACCTGACATTGTCATAACGTCTGCTTATTGCGTTCATAATGTGACATTATCAGAACTCCGTGTGTTATCTGGTTCAGAAATTACAAATAGGGGTATATCTCACAGGATAAGTGGATCAATAAAAGAAACTACTAATCGTGATAATGATCTTATCTTGCTTATAATTTCTCCAGAAATCGACATAATCCATTCACCCAATAGACCAATAGAGCTGTACGATGGACCTATACCGATAAATCAACCTGCTACTGTTAGTGGATGGGGATGCAATAGTACCGTAGAGTAAGTTACAAATGTTATATTATACACAAAGAAAAAACAAATGAAGATTAAATCAAAGACGATTTTTCTACGTCTCTTATTCATCTCTTTTGTTATTTCAGAAATCAACCTCAATATCCCGGGAGTTTACGATCAATCACGGTACCTATAATCAGTTTTATGCAATGCTTAGACATATACAGTAAGCAACATATCAGGATTACAGCAAAAAATATATGCACTTATGACCGCTTTAAAACGAAACGTTGTAGCACTGGTGATTCTGGTAGCCCTTTAGTTTTGCATCATAAACTGATTGGTGTTTTCGCTTGGAGTGCAGAATATCACCCTGAAAACAACCCCGATGTTTATATGTACATAGCCAATCCAGAATACAAAAACTGGATTAGGTCAAGCCTTGCTAAACATATACACGGAAAATATTTGTCGCTTAAACTTTAAGGAACTATTCGAAGATTCGCGGACAGAAAATAAAATCGGAGAAAGGCTTCAAAAGTTTCAATTACATCCAAATTGTATCTATGGTTAACGTTATTATAACAAATTAATAAAGTTATAATATAAGTGTCTTTACAATTATGTAGTTTTTTTATGTGTTCACGTAAACTTTTTCTTACTTACAAGGAAGGTACCCCAGGATTGAGCGACACCAAAAACCCCGTATACATAGTTTAATTAAAATTGCAGGTGGCGTATATACATATTTATAATAAAGTGTGTTTAGGGTTAGTAACCCCCTAAAAAAAACACGTCAACTTATTACTCTTGTTCTGTTGGGTAACATATATTTTTTTCAGTAGATTTTTCCCTTCAACTTTGTCTTACTTTCCATTATTTTCATCGTATATAGGGTGTGGTTTACCCCCTTAAAATTTTTCAATTAAGTCGAGCAAATATCAATTTTCATCCCTTATTATGACGCAACCTTTACTCCAGATATGAGAGGCTGTTTCACCCCCTTAAACTGTTTAATGGATGATAGAAAAAATACGTGTCGCTTAGTTTTTAGTCCTCTACAACATATATCACAATAAATTAGCATTGACAACGGGCGGCCTTTCCATTGGGAAGCCTAGGGCGACGTGAAAGGTAAATTCGGCCCTGCGGAGGGGCGGGGGGTTAAACTCCAAAAACCCTCCCTTTTGCGGACGGCCCTGAGCTAAGGAATTTTAACCCTTCCCAGTGGGCACAAGTGCCTTAAGACGTTTTTAGGACGTCCTAAAAATGTCCTAAGTCAGGCTAAATAACGTTCTAAAAACATACAATGTTCCAAAGACGTTTTTAGGACGGTTCTGGAACATTGGACGTTTTTAGGAAGTTTTATAGCCTGACTCAGGACGTTTTTTTGGACGTTCTAAAAACGTCTTTTGAACTTTACGTCCTAAAAACGTTTTTAGGACGTTCTATAAACGTTTTTAAATTTCGTGCCCTCTGGGTTACTTGACACACCTTCGTGGAGTAAAAAACGCTTGCCAAACTGGGGTGTCGGACACCCCAGCCACAAAATCTGTAATCAAAAATTAACTATTGGATATTTTTCTTTAACAATTTGTTTGTCTCGAATTATTGACAAATATTGATGTAAAGAAATTTCGTTCACGTTTCGGTACTATATTCGGGTGTAATCCACCCCAGTGTGGCAAGCAAGGATTAAGGAATTTATTTATATTTTGTGAAATTTTATGAGATTTCTAATATTTTTAAGGGATTTTCTGATTTTAAAACATTTCAAGAAAGTTCTACGAGTTTTCGAATATTTTATGGGGTTTAAAGGACTCTAAAGTTTGTCAGGTAATTTTATTAATTTCTCTAATTTTTAAAAGATTTTGCTTGTTAAGAAATTCTAAGAAGTTTTTAGGAATTTGTCTAAAAAAAGAAATGAAAAATTAAATTTCCTTCAGTCGGTCCGGGAAAGAAAAAATAAATTTCAGTTTCATGTCTTATGCTCTCTTTAGATTTTTGCGAATTTATAATTTTAATGTTTTTGTGGATTTTAGAGATTTTAAGGGATTTTAAATCTTGTGAAGTTTTGAGGAATTTTAAGAGATTTCAAAAGGTTTCAGAGAATTTTAAGGGACTTTAATGTATTTTAAATGTTATAATATTTCCAGGAATTTTAAAAGAAGTCAAGAGATTTTAACAATTTTAAAGGATTTTCTGATTTTCAGGATTTCATGGAATGTAACGAGATTTCTAATAATTTTAATGTATTTTAAAGGACGAAAAGAGACTTTAAATTTTAACGTAGAATTTTAATAAGTTTCTGGGAATTTTAAGTTAATTTTTTTAAGGGATTTAAATCCCAATTTTCTATAATTTGCAATCGGTAAATATTCATCCGATTACAAAACGAAAAAAAATGGTTTTTTCGAATGACGCTACTTTAAATATACGAGCAAAAAAAAATTTGCGTCTGATGCAAGATTTAAAAAAACTTAGTATATGTGAAAATTCATCGAAGATTTGAAGGTATTTCAAGTGGCTTTATATTTCATGAGAGTGGAAAAAGTTTAATTTATTAGCGAATTCAGAGAATTCCAAATGATTACAGAATAAAATAATAATTTTGTTGAAATATTTGCTGGAATATTTGGTATAGTCTTGAATACCATCAGGATTGAAATTGTAGAGGAAAACGTGAATCATTAAAAGATAAAAGCTATAACAGCAATTAACTCAAACACCATTAGAACGAGAACCATTGTAACGAGATAATTGGTAAATACATATAATTAAACAGCATTGACCGCTGAACGGAATTATGTGTACAAACAAAGATTTTCTTCTTTCTGAAACAGTAAACTATTTCCGGTGATCCGAGGCGTCTCTCCCACGCCTTGAATGGACGCTGGACCGCTGGAGCTGGAGAAGATGCACGTTCCGATGTCGAAGCGGAAAGGAGACGACAGCGAATCCTTTTACCCGCAGGGTAACATGGTCGAGCTCACTTTCATCTCCAATATTAACCGCAGCATCCCAGAGAACTAGCAAGCCGTGGTAATTCCTCGATCGCATCGCTTCACCAAGAGACTAGTTTGTCTGTACATTGCTTAGTGCCATAGTGCAACTGTGCCTGGAGTGACTTTGCGCGATTAACCCTCCTCCATAGGTCATATGTACATGATTCACAAGAGTGAGAGTGATCTTCAAAGCACATCCGCATACATCTAGAGAAATGTTTATGTCATTAAATAAATATTTTGCTTGTACTTTCAGAAGCAGCCGATCACAAAAGGCTCAGATCACAACCTTTGTCAATGGATGCGGCATTGAAAAGTAGATTCTATATCTCTATACGGTAATCTAAGGATTTTCTAGAGCGCATTGCATCCCAGGAGAAAGTGCTCTATAATCCTCGAATGTTGATTGAGAGAAAAATAACTAGAGCCTCAGGCGAATGATTACAATACAAAAGATATTTTCTAATATTTTTTTTTAAGTTTTCCAGATACGCAAGCATCTAAGTCATAACATTTTATTTTATTTTTTTAATATCGTTTTTCTAGCATTTTTTTGAAATTCTGCTAGTATAATATAGATATCTTAAAATATTAGTTACATTGTTGTATTAGTTATATAGTCGTGAGACATCCAAGCCTTAAAATTATGATTAAAATCGTGTCTCGCACAATCAGTAGCGGTTGTGACCTGAATTTTAAAAATGACCACATAATTAGCAACCGCCGAGAATGTTTGCAGAATTAGTATATCGATTCAGTGACAAAGCCACAAATTATATGCTAGCATGA
Source organism: Synergus umbraculus (assembly GCA_900474325.1). NCBI lineage: Eukaryota > Metazoa > Arthropoda > Insecta > Hymenoptera > Cynipidae > Synergus > Synergus umbraculus. The sequence continues at coordinate 39,453 of UCOK01018678.1, read as the reverse complement.
TAGAGATCCTCAACTTTGAAGCACTTTTTATCCAACACCTTCACTTTTTAATTAATTGACGATTGAAATATGCGTAATTTATTTGTCAGTATTCAAATTACGGCCCATCATTAATTTTATGGCTAATTAGAGATTTTCGCAAGTATTGCATCTCACGGATGTAGCTTGTCAGAATAAGTCAGCATCCACACCACCATTTATCGCTCATCCGAGCACCTGCATTTTATCACATGTGGGACACGTCTAATTAAGTGATTCTGATGCATGCGTACGTTAAATATATTAACATTATATCTTTCTATGTCCACTTTTCTATCTCTGATTACTTATTTATATTATAAGAATTCTTTAGCGATTGATTGCGTGAAATCAAATCCTAACATCTTGACAAACACAAGATCGTAAAGAGACTTACTCGTGCAAAAACAAAGATGCACTTCTGAATCCGTATACTGCAAAATATTATAGGCAGTAGATAAGTAAACAATGCATTGTAATCTTAACAGTAATTCACTCAAAGATAAGTTATTTTGTAATTTTCATTATTCTACTGAATTCACTTTACCGGATTTAAGCGAGAACTTCAATGGCCTATTTAATTGTTTTATACGAGTTACTATAATTTTTTAAGTATCTTTTTAATATTTTTTAAGTATCACTTTTATGAACGCATACATGCTAATTACAGTCTATTCTTACGAACAGATTTATCTCCATCAATGCACATATTTTTTACATCTCTCATTCTTTAACAGAAAATCTCTTACTTGAATATATTTATTCATCAAGTGCGATGATGGATAATTTCATTATTTCTTCTGGGAAAAAATCTTGCGGGACTTTAATAACAAGAATGATATTTATAAATTACTAGAAAAGAAAATTCTTGATTGTCAGTGTCATTCAAATGACGATATGCACTACAGGTGATCAATCAGTATATGACAAGCCATGGCAGTTCTAACATCGTGTTGACAGCATAGGATAAAGATTCTAGTTGAGAGTAGATTTCAACACAGTCAGGCGGACTTAATTTCGTCACGCCCTTCACATGGGATGGGAGTACCTTTAATTTCACCAAATGTTCTTACCGAGTTTGAAACTCCATAAAATAGGATTGATTGAAACCTTGAGTAAAAAGGAAAAAGAATCAATTGAAAGCAGTGCTTTTTTCAATTTCCGCAGAATGCATTTGCCGAGTGGATCGAAACTATGCAAAGATGAGATTTCTAATAATTTTAATGTATTTTAAAGAATATAAAGATTTTTACCTGCTATCATAAAAAGAATTCTAAGATGAAGTTTCTGATAAGAGATTTTCAGGAATTTTAAGGAATTTCGAAGGTTTTCGTCAAATTTTAAGATATTTAAAAAGGTTCCTAAGATTTTAATCATTCTCATGGAATTTTCAGGAATTTTAGGAGAATTCAAAAGGTTTTTGAATTATGTTTAAAAGAATTTGGCAATTTTAAGGGGTTTTTTCTTAAATTTTATAAAATTTCTAATAATTAAGAATTTTATGAGATTTTTATGACTTTCAAACTATTTTATGGGATTTAAAGGATTTCAAAAGTTTTTAATGATTTTAAAAAGATTTTGCAGAATTTACAAGGATTTCAAAGGTTTTCGTAAAATTGTAAGGGACAAGGTCAAACCAACACACACGCGATTATTTTGTTTTCCTTCTTACAACTTCGTCATGCAAAAGCCAATCAGATGTATGTGAGATTTTCGAGATATTTCGTGACACCATTTTTTTAAGACACGAATAAGAAAGTTATGCTTCATAAAATATTAATTTTCAAAAATTAATTTTTCGACTATAATTTCTCAAGTAATCAAAATTTAAGGATGATGTAAAGCAAATAAACTTTTTTCATGTTAACACGATTCATGCAGGTGACCTAACATTAATACATTTGATTAATTAATTAATGCTTTGTCTAAGAGGAAGCAAATAGTGTTCGTTAGGGTTTCTGGTTTCTCGACCTTTTTTATTTCTCGAGGTACGAGAATTCTCGACCAGGATCTCGAGATTCTCGAGTATCTCGAGAAATTTTGAAATTTTGAATAAAACACGATTTTATTTACAAATTTTGGTTTTATTAGTATTAAAAATTGGACTGATTAATTAGATAAATTAAATCAAATGGTAAATTTTTAGTTAGTACATGTTCAGATAACTATATAAAAGCCTATCTGTTTAACAAAATAAACATTTTGCTAACAACTTAAATTAAAAATGTCTTTTATATTTATAAACTATTATGTTACTAACATCACAGTCTGTCGATTAAACAAATCATAATTCACTTTCAATACTATTTTTTCAATTTGAGCATAGTATGTCAACTAAAACTAAACCAGTAACCCGCAAAATAATCAACAAAGAAAGCAAATTATAATTCAACGTTATATCCTTATAAAATAGGTTTTTAGAAATACAAGATGTTTTTTTAGTTATAGTTACTTACACGGAAAAAAGAAAATAGCTGAATTTACCATTTAAAATAGTCAACTTACGCTCTGAACGCATTTTTCTTGGAATTTAGTAAGTTTTACTATTTCAAATTGTAACTCTTACAAAAATTATCATTTGAAATAGTGAAACTTACTAAATTCTAGGAAAAATGCCTTCAGAGCAGAAGTTGATTATTTTAAATGATAAATTCAGCTATTTTCTTTTTTCCGTGTAGCGCACGGAATTGATATCTCGAGTTCTCTAGACGTTGCATTTTTTTTCCGTCTCGACTAAAGACAAATTTCTCGAGAATTCTCGATCAGAAACCCTAGTGTCAAGAGATATTGATAATTTTTAAAATATTTTACGGAAAGATTTTAAAGGGCGTTAAGGGACTTTAAATGTTATCGTACAATTTAAAAAATTTCAAGCAATTTCTAAGAATTTGAAGAAGTTTTCACGAATTTTAAAAGATTTCAAGAGAGTTCTATGAGTTTTAGAATATTTTATGGGGTTTAAAGGACTCTAAAGTTTGCCACGTAATTTCATTGATTTCTCTAATTTTTAAAAGATTTTGTAGAATTTTCAATGATTTCATGGAATTTGAGATAAGATTTCTAAAAATTTTAAGAGATTTTAAATGTTATGAAAGTCCAAGAGGTTTTTATGAATTTTTAAAGATTTCTGCGAATTTATAATTTTAATGGCTATTTTAATGGATTTTTAAGAGGTTTCAAGAGGTTTTTGGGAGTTTTAAGAAATCTTAACGAATTTTAAGCAATTTCGAAGATTTTCATCAAATTTTAAGTGATTTGAAAAGCTTTCTGAGTGTTTGATGAGAATTTAAGGGATGTTAAATCTTATGAAGTTTCGAGGAATTTAAAGAGACTTCAAAGGGTTTCATAGAATTCTAAGGGACTTTATGTTGTAATATAAGTTTCAGAAATTTAAAAAGAATTCAAGAGATATTAATAATTTAAAAAATATTTTATGGAATTTTAAAGAATTTTGTGAAATTCTATAAGATTTCTAAGAATTTTAAGAAGTTTTTACGAACTAAAAGATTTTAAGAGAGTTCTTTGAGTTTTATTGATTTTATTGATTTCTCTAATTGAATTTATAATAACTTCATTGGGGATGAATTGAGAGTTGTATTAAAAATGAAAAGATAGAAAGTATATATGGATGAGGATGCGCTGAGATGCTTGAAAACGAAGAATAAGTCAAGAAGTGAATCTGGAAAAAGAATGGTTAGGGCAAGAGATGAATTCCCTAAATGAGAGTGAGAAAGAGGGATTTAGAAGGGGCAGTAGGGGGAGTAGGGTGATGGGTGATGGGTGTCCGCGAGTTCGGCGAGGTGAAGGACGGAATAGAGGGAATCGCATGAGGTTTGCACGCTGGTTCGTGGGTTCGTCAGTATCGTGCCGCGACTCCTTCGCGCCGTGTCCTGCGTCCTTACCGTGAATCTACCAAACCGTGCGTGTACGGTATCAAAACACAATTAAATTGAGCCCTACGATAGATCAATCTCCACGTGTGTATATAACAATAAGTCGGAAACTCGTGAAATTTCTTTTATAGTTTTACATTGCACACGTGCATGCATCCACCGTAATTTTCACCATCCGGAAGTGCCAGAAAGGCGCCTCCTCGACTTCCCGTGGTACGTACCCTCATGTGTTTTATCGCTTCTTAGTTTTTTTTCACTGAAAAAGTGCAGAGTGTGCAAGTGCAATTTTTTGAAAAAAATGTAGAAGAAGTTTTTTCTTAAATTTTATTACTAAGCTGCGAAAATCGATATAAAAGGGATAGAGAAAAATATATGTGGTTTTCATTGGTATTTTTGAAAGTGTACCAAAAGTTAGAAAGTTTTTATAAAGTTGTTAACTTCCGGTTTAAAATTAATTTCCAGTTGCCGCCAAAGTTAAAGAATCGGGCATTTTTTGTTCTTCTTAAAAATTTTCGTTTCTTTATTCTTTATAATTTGAATATTCAAGAGACCGATGTATAAAGTTGCCTAAGCCATTTGAAGAATTTTTAATCAAAAGGATGCTTTGTTGGTCGGCAGAGGAATTTTTAATTTGATAATCACATTATAAATGAATAGCATGTTATGTGCACTTTTGATAAATTAATCTTCTTATCATTTTGATACATAAAAGCTTTTAATTGTTATAAAACAATTTTATCTTATGAAAATGAGGGAATTCATGCTGAGAATTTTCTTTTAATTCTTCTGAATTTTATCTCTTATAATTGACATTTAAATGTTTTGTTTATTTCTATGAATTCGACTTTCATATTCTACAATTTTAAAATCTAATGAAGAAATACTGCAGAAAATGTGGGATTACGTTTTATTCATTGTTATTATCATCTATGTCGGTATTGCTCTGAATAAAATAGCAAAAGTGCGAGGAAGCGAATGAAGAATTAAGCCACAGAAACATTTATTTTAATGGTGCTGCATAATTAGGTGCTGTAAATAGGTCTTGAGAAACTATTTTCTGGAAAATATTCTAGCATTCATATAGGGAATTAAAGATAAGTCACTGCAAGGGAAAGATGCACATTTTCTTTTACATAAAACCTATTAAACTACATATTCAATTGTACACGAACCTAATTTATTTAATGCCATCAAGAGTAAGAAACTAATTTCAATTCTAGATTGAATTTTATTTCCCTAAATTTAAATTATCACATTGCCAATAAACGCAGCGGGAAAACAATTCAAAAGAATTTTCTCTAAATAATTTATGTCTAATGCACCTCAAATTTGATAATTTAATTAAAATTTGGCAGACAGAGATGCTACCTCAGTTATATAAAGAATTTAATGATTGAAGTTGCTATAGTTCATTATACATTATAGTCCATTGTATTATTAATAAAAAACACTTTCTATATTTTTCATAATTAAAGCCTATTCCTAACTTCCCACTTTGAATCTAAGTGAAAGTCACAGGCGCATCAGATAATAAGATGACTTCTTTTGGACTTTAAGACCTATTCAAATTTTATACATACTCGTTATAATCGTAAATAAATCTTTTGTAATTTCATTTTTGGATTTAGAAATCATTATTGATGATTTATAACGTGTACTATAATCCACACTGAACTTTATAGTTTTGACAGTAATTTATTGTTGCCGACCATGATTTAAAAGACAAATTTACTCATACTTTATTAAAGGAGAATTTATATATTGTTTGCAACATTAATAAAAGGCATTATGCTGTTTAATTAAAACTTAATTAAAAATGCAGTGAAGGTTGTGCATAGTTTGACTTGCAATGCCTACTAGGCTTCCAGGGATTTGGGAAAACAACTGATTGTGCGGCAATATCCTCATCCGTCGACTACAACCCTGAGTTTATTCTCTACAGAGCAAATGCAATACAATGTGATTATAATGCATTGTTTCGGAATTCTCCTTGCACGAGATATGCACCTCAATTTCTCCTTCCGATCTCATTTCTGAGACACTGCTTACGCACATTTCAATTAATTAATCATATTCATCAAATTTGTGTGTTAATGAACTTATTTCTGAAACAATGTTGCTAAGAAACATTGAGATAAATTATGATTATATTAGATTCAGTTTATTTATTTATCTCTCATGTCTACTGATGCAAAGATACTTCAAAACTTTCGTATAAATCTATATAAATGAATGTTTGCTTGTGTGTTCCGAATATAGGCGCCCACACCCTTGAAACTATTGAAATCGAATTTTGCAAGGCGTTTGTTTTTTAGAATTTTTAATCCTTGAAATATAAAATCTTGTAATTCTTTATCTAATTTCAAGAATCTTCATGTGTTTTATAAAATTCCTTAAAATGCCTTTATTATCCTTCAAAATTTGGTGAAATTTCGTAAATTCATTTGATATTTCTTAAAATTACTCAAAGTCATAAAGTCTCCTTAAATATCTTAAAATTTCTGAAAATCCACTGAAATTTTTAAAAATCTATTACATCCATTCAAAGTCTTTAAGATTGCTTAATATCCTATAAACCATCGTAAAATCACATAGAATTCCTTTAAATTCCATAAAATATTGAAAAATCCCTTTAACATCCTTCAAAATCTGGTGAAATTCCTTCAACACTGAGAAAAATGTTTGGTGCTGACAACAAAAAATTTTGTTGCTATAGAAGCAACAGAGATTTTTGTTTGTGCCAATCAAATTTTTGTTGAATCAACCAAAGTTTTGTTAATTCAACCAAAACTGAGATTTTGTTGATTCAAATGAATTTTCTTGGCTCAACAAAAAGTTTCTTGAAAGAACCAAGATTTGGTTGGCACAACCAAACAATTTTTGTTGCTTCTATATCAACAAAAAGTTTTGTTGTCCGCCCCAAACATTTTTCTCAGTGAATAAATAAAATAATAAATAAATTTTGAATAATTTTAAGTAATTTAAATTACTTA
>UCOK01018678.1:11545-32529 GCA_900474325.1 Synergus umbraculus | reverse complement strand
AATTACTTAAAATTATTCAAAATCTCATAAAGTCTCATTATATTTCTTAAAATTACTAAAAATTCCATGAAATTTCGTTAAATTCTTGAAAATTCTTAAAAATCCAATATAATCTCACCAAATCCTTAAAGATTTCTGGAAATAAATGTTCTTCAAATTACTTAATCTCTCATAAAATATCGTTGCTTAAAATTACTTAAAATTCCTCGAACTGCCGTGAAATCACTTAATATATTTCGAAATTGTCAGTAAATTTCGTAACTTAAAATTTCGACTTAAAATTATTCAAAGTCCCATTAAATCTCATTAGAACCCTCAAAATATCTAAAAATTCAATGAAATTTTGTGAAATCCCTTGAAATACCTTAAAAGTTTTTAAAATCACTTAAAATTCTACAACATATCTACCGTTAAATCTTTTAAGATTGTTCAAAATTCCCTAATCTCTTAAAATTGCTAAAAATCCAAAGAAATTTCCTAAAATCCCTTGAATCTCTTATAAAAGTCCTTAAAACTATTTAATATCTCTTAAAATATTTAAAAATCCAATGAAACTTCTTGAAAATCCTTGAGACAGCTTTCAAGTTTCTAAAATTACTTAAAATTACAGAAAATATTGTTAAACCCTTTAAAATTATTTAAAATCCCATGAAATTTCGTTAAATACTTTCAATTACATGAAAATCCAATGGAAATCCTTTATTAGATTTTTAAATTCTTAAATTCTTAAATTTTAGATCCTAAATTTCTTTAGATTCTATAAAACCCCAATAACTGGTACAATCCCTTAAAATTTCTGAAAATCAGACTGAATTTCATAAAATACCGTAAAATCCTTTAATATTTCTAAAATTTCAATAAATTTTGCAAAATTCGCATTTTCTGTCTTAATAATCTTTTTTATTCTAATTCTTTAGAAACTTTTAAAAAATATATTCAAATCCCTTGAAAATCATTAAACTGTCTTGAAATCCCTGCCAATGAAAATTAATGTGATGTTACGCGTTTATTACATTCTACTCTCGTAAAATTTTTTTTACCCTTTTTTTATTGCGCATGGAAAGCAGTTTCTTTCCTTTTAGAAAAATGCCCATTAACAGGAAAAATGCATTATTTTCCTTTGACACAGAGTCATATTTCTCAATTTGAGGTAAAAATCACGATAACAGATTGGACCAAAAATCGATGTGAATTGTGAGCAGCTGAAGTGGCTGCAGCCAATTTGTCGCTTGTCCTGAAATTCTTTGCTGAAAAGCTCTTGCCTACTTCACCATTATCGATCAAATATCACTTTATCAAGATTCTCTACATGACGTTGTAGATTGTAGAAAATCCAGTTGATGCTATACTTACTCATGAATGAGTTGAAAACAACATTCATGAACATGAATCACGATAAAAAAGAAAAGAAAAGAAATCGAAGAAATCAAGAAAGAATATTGCACAACTTGTCAAACATATGTAAACGTCCTATTTTTTCTCTCATACATGAAAAGCAGAATACATAGAAATCACGATCCGTCATACTTCTCGTGCATTCTTTTGTCCGACAATGACGTTGAATTTCACACGCTCAAGTGTGTGATAATTAAAAATATATCCACAGGCTTGTTCGTTTTTGCAAATCTCGGTTTCTCGAATACCGAAAGAGATTTGTTTAAATTTCGTCATTAGGCGCAGCTATCCTCTGCAATAATTAAAAAATTATATTTTTATTGTATTATAGGGCTTATTATATTATAGGGAATTACTTCAAGAATTAAATATACAATTTTTTATGAAGAATCACCATTCTAATGTCATTTTATTTAATGTCAGATTTATTGTCGAATGTGGACCAACTATTAGTTTACAAAATATTAGAAAGATCTTAAAATTTGGCTCTCTGTGGCAAAAGGTACTTAAGGTCGCATGTTGCACTTGAAATACGACCTTATTCATTGCACTTCGCCTCTGGCTGACTTTTTTCACTTATTTTACTTCGTACTGAGAAGCACTATCCCTCGCTATCATCGCGTCGCCTTTACCTCCAGAATCCTAGATGCGGGTCCAATTTTAAAGCCGTTTTCCCAAAACTAGTTCAATTAACCGTCCGACATACTTTGATTTTGTCTCTCTTGCGTTTTTCTGATAAATGAATGAAATAAATAAATGTTTTTTTACCTCCTGAAAACCCCTCAAGGATGACCAATGCATTTTTCATGAAAATATGTTGACACTGCGTTTGTACATATTTTATAAGGTGCTAAAAACTATATGTTTTCTTGAAGTCTAGCTTTTAAGATTTAAAAAAGGTTTTCGTATCTCTATAAGATGAAACGGACTCATTTTTGAAGAGCTTTAACGAAGTCTGCTCCGCTTTTTGCGAAAATTGCATGTAATCTCTGATTTCTTAACAATATTCTCCAGATTGGTATCTATTCACTTCTTATGCAGACCGGGAATGTGGCGAAGTTCCGTGTTATTTTCCATCTTGCAGCATCTCGATTCCTGCTATGTAATCCGCAGTAGTCGGAACTCTAGATCTTCACGTATATTTACTTTCAAACATTTCTAGATTTCCTGAAATATCCTTTATTGAGGAAAGATTTCAGAAAAGGAGCATTTAAAGAAGATATGTCTCTATGAAATTCCTTAGTCTTGATAAAATTCTTAAAATCCCAGACTACAATGTCAGGCAATTTTCTGCTAGTTGAATATAAATATTCATTTCGTAGAACATATATCTTTTTTAATAATAGTACATTGTAAAGTTCTTGTGGAACGTACTACTTATGCATTTGAGAGGTCATTTCACTTTAGAGAACATCATTAAAATAAGGTGCTATCAGGAATGAGCTTTATTCATAAAGATCCTGTACTAGAAATACTAGGATATAGTCCCTTAAAAGCACAGGACTATCTCATAAATACTCTTTCGGCATAGCTGGCTCTCACATGTAATGGCTGCTCTTTCGTTCAACGACTCTTCGTCTTATTGTTAAGTTTTAAGTTCGCCAGCTATGCAATTTTCTTACCCCATTCCTCAAAGTCTGAACTTTCGCGGATAACTTTTTAACCGGTGACACTTGATTCTCTAATTTTCTGTGGAACAACATCTTTTTGCCGAGAAACTGAAATCCCGAATACTCTTTTTCAATTTTTCTATAGAAAAATGCCCCTGCTAAAAATGACGGATAAAACCCAGATAAGAACCGGAAGTTGTTTCTTATCCGGCGCTATTGGAATTGTACCCGGTTTTTGTCACTGGTTTAAATCCTGGTTTAATGGGATTCTATCTGGGTTGATGTATCATTTATTTCTGGTTCCATTTGCCAGATGCAAACCGAGTAGAAGCGGGTAGAATATTTTCACAACTTATTCTTTATTATCATTTCCCGGATGAAGACCAGATAGACCCACATAAATCTCGCAAAATGAAATTAGACCAGATAGAAACCGAATAGAACCAGATAAACCCCGAAAGGGTATGTAACCGGTTTCTATTCGATTTCAACCCGTCATTTTAAGCAGGGTGGGATCTATATTATATAGATCCCATTGAGAACGCTATTGAATTTTCATTATTTTTATTCTTTTGGATCTAAAGGACTTTAATATTTGTAGCTTTCAAATATATTGTTTCCATCATTTAATTAAGATTGCTTTTTTCAGCCTTATTGAAATTTCCCTGATTTATATGTTTTTGATTTCGCCTGGAGAGTAAAACAAAACACTGATACTCTCTCGTATATATGTATACATACATTCTTGTACCCTAGAGATTCTTGAATGTGCTGCACCACCCGCGAAATTCAATTTAACTCCAACCCTTCGTATATAAGATCGTAGAGTATGTAAGGTAAATTCAGTAGCAATTTTCAGGGATATTGCATTTAACGCTCGAGAGTTATCGTCGGTTAAGTTAACTTAAAACTGGAGAATATAATTTCAGACAATTTTGCCATTTTCTGTGTATATTGCTTTTATAATGGCACACTTTTTAAATACTAGCAATACATTTGTGGGGTTTTAGGAAATTTTAAATGTTATCCTGGATTTTGGAATTTCAAGGAATTTTAAGATATTTTAAAAGGTTTCTAAGAATTTCGAGGGATTTTATGAGATTTTTAATAATAATTTTAAGTGATTTCAAGAGATTTTTATGATTTTTAAAAGATTCTATGGAATTTCTAAGGATTCCATGGAATTTGAGAAAATCTTTAATACTTGGTAGGGATTTTAAATGTTTATCGTAGAATTTTAAAGAACTTCAAGAAGTTTCTTGGAATTTTAAGAGGTTTTCAGGACTTTGATAAGATTTCAATCGGATTTTCAAGGAATTTTTAAAACTTAAAATATTTTATGTGATTTAAAGTATTTAAAAACTTGTCACGAAATTTTATTGAGAGATTTCAAAAGATTTTTATATTTTTTAAAAGAATTTGTAGAATTTACAAGGATTTCGAAGGTTTTTGTAAAATTTTAATGGTTTACAACGTATTTTTCTCATTTTTAACAGATTTTGTAAAATTATTAAGGACTTAATGCAAATTGATGAAATTACTAATGAATTTTTAGCTATTTTAAAAGGGATTTTAAATGTTTTGAAATTTGGAGAAATTTTAAGAGGTTTCTAAGAATTTGAAAAGATTTTAAAGAATTTCATCGAATTTTATTAAATTTCTATTGATTTTAAGAGATTTTTCAATGCTATGAAATTTCAAGGGGTTTCTTGGAATTCTTAAAGATTTTCGCGAATTTTAACATAGATTTCAAGAGATTAATGATTCTGAAGTTTTTTTTATGAATTTTTAAGGATTTTTAAGAGGTTTCTGGGAATTTTAAGATGTTTTAACGAATTTTAAGGAATTTCTAAGTTTTTCGTGCAATTTTAAGGGACGAAGGCAAACAAACACGCCTGCGATTATTTTTCCTGAATTAGTTTAGAAACCTGGGTTTCTTTAAATGGTCTTAAGTTTAAAGGCCACAGAGATTGAAAAGATTATGCTTAAAATAAAATGTTACGAACGATCTAAATTTCACAAGATGTGTTATAGATCTTGGAGAAATGAATATTTTACCAGAGAATATTCTCTATGCTGATGGTATAAATCCTTGAACTTCTCTAATCTACATATATGTAATACTAATCTCGAAAAGCGCATAAGCGAACGGCGTTTGCCATTCACTTATGCGAATTACGTCGCGTATCTTCAGGAAAACCTGCAATCTGATTTGAGTGAATGGAGCCTAAAGTGATGGGGATAGAGTAATCATTTTCAGATTAGGTGACGCATGAAATTTAAAATTTAATTTAACCGCCTTTTTTAAAATTAATTTAAGGAATTGTCTATATTTAAGTTAACCAGAATTATATTATATAATCCATATTGAAATTCCATAAGATCACATAAGATTTTTTGTGGTTTATTTAAAAAGACCAGAAAAATTTGTTTGAACTAGAAATTCTGCTTAAAATAACCAAAAGTTTCAATTTATTGAAACAGAAATTGTACTAAAAAATCAGCTTTTGACGCAATATTCACGAACGCTGTGCAGAAGAGGATAAAATAATAAAATAATTCAATTTTTCAATCAACTGTCAGCTTTACATTTATTACATGATTTGTTATCGTGAGTTCCTTTATCCTCTGCACTTCAAAGGACTTTTGCAAAAAAAGTATTACATATTGTGGAAATATGAATAAAATTGAAGCTATTGCGAACAAATTTACTCTTTTTCGAAATCGTAATTCTTTCGGTTGGATTTGCATGAATTGATTTGCGATAACGATAACGACTTTATGACAGAGCTTTTCTTTTCAAATCCTGGTAGTTATCGTTCCTCCTAAAATCATTCTTTCTTCTCTATTTTTCTCGCGGTTAAGAATTGTTCCGTATCGTACTTTGGGGACCGTTTTTCTTTCTTTATCTCAAGCTGTCCTCTTTATCCCAATTACCTTTTGTAGGCACGAAAATCCATTTATTAAGTCGAAAGTGGAATTCCTGATTTGCATGAATGAAAGTGGATTTGTCGTCAATTGGATTCTCGTCGCTTATAATCGACTTACTTCATCTCCTGCACATAATTTATGGGACAAAATTAGAATTTGAAAAGAAAATAATGAAAAATAAAATGATGGAAGTTTATCTTAAATTTGGATTAATATTTATTAAAGAAGTAGTACAAAAATTGTTATTTGTCGAGAAAAATTAATTAATTTAAAAGTAGTGAATATTGTCGGTGATAAATATTCGTTTTGCGTAATTGCAACGAGAATCACCAATAAATAGTTAACGCTTCGTGTAGAATTTGCTGCTAACAATACCAGGAAAGTGATATATGAATTCGAATTTCGACACGTATCTGCATTTATTGGTAAATATTAAAAATATTCAGAACGAATTTGTGAAGAATACTAAATAAATTATCACGATTTAATTACAATTATTAATATTATCTAGAGATGAATAGAATTTATAAAATATTACAAAATTCTTATCTATAAGGATTTTGAAAAGATTTCCTGACATTTAAAAATTACTAGGAATTATAAGACATTTATTTATAGGATATTTGTTTATTTACACAGGCATTCAGCTTTTTGTATATGTAGATGTAGATTCACAGGCATAACTAAATAGACGTTACAAAATATTGCGAATGCGAATAACTGAAATTTATAAACTAAGAGATGAAATCAGAGTCAGTTTGAAACTTAACCGCCGCAAAATAATTGCCAAATTAGCATGATAAAGGAGATAGTTTATGTGTACGTACACGTGTAGTTCCGTACATGAAATCCTCTTGATGTAAAGCTTCGTTCGTCGGGCAAGATTTGTTTCGCTGTGTGGCTATCTCAGGACCATTGTTCCGGCATCAAGAACCAACAAACTTCTCCTCAAACTTCCAAACACAGAAGTTTGAGGACCTTTCTGATGTTTTTATCCGTCTTTTTTTATGAAACTGAACTTTTGTATTCCACCTTCTTTTTCCTTTCCGAATAAAGTATCTTGAATTATTATTATTATTTTAAATGAAACATCCCAGAGAAAATCCATTTATTTTCTTGGAAGAGCCGTCGACCTATTTTTCTCTAGATTGAAAAATGTCTACCATCCTTAATTTTAAATGTAGAGTTGCAAATGCTTTTCTCGAGACTTTATTTCAAGTGTTCGAAGTTAATTATGCCCCTGTACAATTTAAACTTACTGGAAACTTTTTCCAGCAGGTGCTGCGTATATTTTTCCGGAAGTTCTAGCAATTCACGTCATTCCGAGTGACCGTGCTTTAATCCACTTTATTTTAGTCGGAAAATATATATGTGCAAATTAAAGGCACACAATTAAAGAGAAGAGAGAAGCTTTAGAAATATTATTTCGAGAGATTTTTCTTATCTTTAAAATATCTCATGACATTTTAAATGATTTTAAGGAATTTTATTAGATTTCTAATACTTTTAACGGATTTTAAAGGATATAAAGAGATTTTAAATGCTATCGTAAAATTTCAAGGATTCTCTGGGAATTTTAGGACGTTTTCAAGTTTGTCAAGAAATTTTATCGAGAGATTTAAATAGATTTTTACGATTTTTAAAAAGTTGAGTAGCTTTTAAAAGGATTTCAAAGGCTGTACAGTTTTTAGGCCTTCAAGAAATTTGATGATTTTTGAAAGATATTGTGACATTTTTATGGATTTGATGGATTTTTATGAGATTTATAATAATTTTAAAATACTTCAAAAGAGATTTTTCTAATTTTTAAAAGATTTTGTGGATTTCTAAGGGATTTCATGGAATTTGATGAGATTTCTAATACCAGCTAATACTTTGAATCGATTTTAAAATGTATAAAAGGGATTTTAATCCTTATCGTAGAATTTTAAATAATTTCAACAAGTTTCTAGATATTTTAAGAGAATTTCACAAATTTAAAGCGATTTCGAAGGTTTTCATGCAATTTAAAAAGATTTAAAAAGATTTCTGAGATTTTAAAAGATTTTAAGAGAATTCAAGAGATTTTAATAATCTTTAAAAGACTTTATCGTATTTTTACAGGTTTTATTAAATTTTTTTAGATTTCTAATAATTTTAAAGGATTTCAATAGACTTTTCTGATTTTTAAAAGATTCTATGGAATTTCTAAGGATTAATGATTTTCAAGAGATTAATGATTTTGAAGTTTCTGTGAATTTTTAAGGATCTTTAAGAGGTTTCTAGGAATTTTGAGATTTTTAAATGAATTTTAAGGAATTTCGATGGTTTCCATGAATCTTTAAAAAGATTTCGTAGAATTTTTAAGGACTTTCGTATATTTCGTGAAATTTTAAGAGATTTAAAAAGTTTTCTGAGATTTTAAAAGATTTTTAAGGGATTTTAAATATTATCATGGAATTTCCCGGAATTTTAAGAGTATTCAAGAGATTTTAATAGTTTTTAAAAGACTATCGCATTTTTACCGATTTTATTCAAGAGAGAAGCTTTAAAAATATTATTAGAAATATATTTGATTGTCCAATAAATTAAGTAAGAATAAGTTAGGGAATTTACAAATTAATTTTTCTAAAATTTCACTTTTTGCAGATATCGAAGTGCCATCAAAACAAGGAGGATCGAATCGGAGGTAGAGCAACTAATCCACGAGAAAAATCTCGTGGAGACGGGTGATCGAATTGGTAAGTGATCAGAAAAATGTTGTTCAATATATCTTTCGCAGCAATTATTTTAGTATTATTAAATCTTGTAATTTCTAATTGTTAAGAATTTTAAAGCCCATAATACAAAATTGATTTGCATTTGAATTAATTCTATTTCATTGAGCAATTATATAAACTTTTCCAATCTCTGAATCATAAGACATTAATTTCATCGTTCGATACAAAGTTCCGGATTTTCATCTAGAAAAGTGTAATTAAAATTGCTTGAGAATTATGGAAGAATATTATTTATTTGCGTCATAAAGATTAATCCTTATGTATAATTTTTTGACAGATTAACACAACATTTAATATATTAATCATTATTATTATTACTCAGCAGAATGTAATGATGAACTAAAATTTTGTGAAATTACCTTCATTATTAATTACGCTCTAAATACTGTTTCATCCTTCGTAATTAGTAAATGATAGTTCTATTTTAATTAATTAGTTTTATAAATCATCAGTTTACTAATTAATTAAATTAGTCCTAATTAATTAAAAAATTAGATAATATGGAATAGCCAAGTATAAGTAAGAGAAATTTCAAAAACTAAAAACTAAAAAATCCAGAAAACTTGAGTTGAATTAAAAATACATATTGGATTTAAATTTAAAATAAAAGTTTGATTCAACCAAACTATTTTCTGTATGCCTCATAAAAATTGTATGGTCTAGGAAAAGCTGCCTAACACTGATATAAATTTACCGTAGCTAAGGCATATGCATAGTCCATAGCGCTTTAATTACAGAATCATCGCGGCAATGTACCGTAACGATAATGCATTATACGTCCTTCTGCATTTGCCAAAGTGTGTATGATGGGAATGGGATTGGATAATCGAATTCCTGTGCCAAGCTAATTTGGTCATCCGCATTGCACATTACGAAAATTAAATGATGCAATTTGTAATTAATAATAAGATATTTAACAGCTCTCTTGTCGCAATAAAACTTTAAAAAGATCAAAGCTTTTAGTATAATTCGATATCCTGGCGCAGGATAATTACTAAATTGAATAAATTCCATAATATGTGAAAATTTTACATCTTTATCAAAAGACAGAGAGTTGTAAAATTCTGAGGAATTTAAAATCCAGTAATGTTCAGGAGACAATACCATCTGTAATTTTATTATGTCTATAATTTATTTCTATATTTATTTATTCTCTATGTAAAATCCGTAAAATCCCTTGAAAGCTCTTAAAGTCCCTTCAAATTTCTATAATTATTATTTCTATAATTTATTTCTATATTTATTTATTCTCTATGTCTACATTTATTGAGATATCAAATTGAAAATTTCTGAAATTGAAGCTAAAGCACTGAGGTACATTTATCTGGTCTTAAATATTGATATTTGTAAAAAAAAATTTTGTTGAAAAATTATTTTTTTATTTTTACAAAAATTTACTACCAGATAAACATACCTTAGCATATTTTCTTTAATTTTAGAAATTTTCAATTTGATATATTAATAAACGTAGACGTAGCGTTGCAGACAAAAAAATGTCGGTAAGGTAGTGATTGGGTAAGTCTTACATGGCCTTAAGACTAATTATAATTATAATTATAATTATTATTATAAGGCTACTAATTAAATTAGTCAAATTCTTATTAATTTAGATTGAAAGAGAAAAATATATCAATGTTAAAATATGGAATATATGTGCGATTGTACAAGCATGAAATACATTTAAACTAATATTGAACATTCGAAAAATGGCGAGACGATCGACTTTCCCACTTCACCCTTTTTGATCTTGGCCTTCCTATTGCCAAATACTTTTGTGATTGCTCCACGAAGTAGTACTCGAGTATAATATGTAACTCTTCCAGCAACTTGAGAAAGCCCATTTCACGGATATCTCTATTTCTTTAC
Organism: Synergus umbraculus; assembly: GCA_900474325.1. Taxonomy (NCBI): domain Eukaryota; kingdom Metazoa; phylum Arthropoda; class Insecta; order Hymenoptera; family Cynipidae; genus Synergus; species Synergus umbraculus. Next base: position 21,968 of record UCOK01018678.1, on the reverse strand, counting down.
AAATCTACAGCAAATCACTTTAGCCAATACCAAAATCGAATTTTCAATAGAAATGTATAACCGGAAATATAACTCACGAATGTATTTTGCTCGTCTTAGAAATAGAAAGTTCGATTAAATCGTGATTTGAAACTAAACGTTTCTTTTAATAAAATAAGAATTTGATAAAATTCTTGATAACATCAGCTATAAATTAAAAGAAGAGCTTTTCAGAAAACAGTGAAACCTACGTGACTTTAAATTGCTCTTAAATTTTAAATAAGTGTACCTTTCTCCTCTGCGACATGACGATATATTATTAATCGTTAACTTTATGGTCGAATGTGGGCGAAACTATTTTATTTTTAGTGTTCCGTCTCCGTTAGTCATCCTTTTCAAACTTTAAATTTGACCTACATCACGTTTTCGATTTGGACACATTTTAAATAACAACTCTTACTTTAGATTAATAACTTGTCGAATTTGCCAAATCATCAGTTGGTGAAAAATGATAATTGAAAAATAAGATTGACACTTCACATTAATGTGATAAATATTTAATATTTGACTATGTGTTTTGAATTTGTGAAATAATTAAATTATCGCAAGGAAATTGGCGAGGTAACTTATGGAGATCAAAACCGAAATCTCCTGTCACAATTACGAGTTAATCTGATGATTAATCGGCTTTAACATTTCGTGAGGTCTGATCAAATCGAATTGCCACTGAGACTTTTTATCCCGCTCTCTTTATCGTCCTGGCTTTTACGACGCATTTAGTTCCTCAAAAACCATTCGAGCTTTCGACTTCAACTTGGCAGCTTACCTCTGCTCTAGATTTTTTACTGTAGTTGATATTATATATAGAATCTGATTGCAATGACTTATTTCTTCTTTATTTATTTTGAAACATTTTTCGAAATGTTTTAATCAATTTTACGAGATTTATAATAATTTTAAAGAATTTCAAGGGATGAAAAGACTAAAGGATTTTAAATAATGTCAGGAGAGACTAAGAGAGTTGTTTTTAAAAAGTTTAAAATAATTATCAAAAGGTTTTTTTGAGATATTTTTTATTTCAAAATTTATAAAAGTATTTTAAGAGATTTCAAGACATTTTTAGGATTTTAAAAAGATTTCCTAATATTTTAAGAGATTTTTAAAAGATATTTTGAAACTATTTTCCTGCCTTTGAAATAAAGTTTTCTTTTAAATATTTAATCCTATATTTTGTAAGCTTTTAAAAAACATTTTTAATAACTAGGGGTAAATTCCAATAAATCCTTAGAATAATTTAATATATCTTGAAATCGTCTAAAATATTTTGAAATCCCTTGGAATTCAATAAAATTAATTGAAAGAGCTTTAAATCGCCTCAAATTCCTTGAACTTTCTAAAATCACTTTAAATAGCTCAAAATCTGTTGAAAATCTTTTGAATCCTTTCATAATTCATTAAAATTCCCTATAAACACTTGAAATCTCTTGAAATCCCTCTTAAAAGTGAAATCCATAGAAGTGTCTGAGAAATCCTTTTGATAACTATTTTGAACAATTTAAAAAATCTATGAAAATCTCTAGAATCAAATAATCTCTTACAATTCTTTACTAATATTTTAAATCCTTCAAAGTCTTTTTTTCCCTTAAAAATCCTAAAACTCTTTACAACAAAGTACATTAGGTTGAAGTTTCAGACGTCTCGGATTTTAAGAGATTTTAAGTGAAAAAAGAATTCCAAGACATTTTAAGAAAAGTTTCATTTAGTTCTACGGAACTTGAAAAAATTTTAAGGGATTTCAAGAGATTTTAAGCATATTCAAGAGTTTTCACGAGATTTCAGGACATTTTATAAGGGATTTATCAGATTTTAAGTGACTTTAAGGGCATGTGATATTTTACCATAAGAGCAATTTAGTTTACCCAATTATATGTTCATAATAATAAATATTTTTAGCGAATAAGAGTCAATAAACCTTCCTCTCATGTACACGAAGGTTTGTTGACTCTTATTAGCTAAAAATATTTATTATTATGAATGTATAATTGGTTAAACTAAATTGCTCTTATGGTAAAGTATTACATGCCCTTAAGGAATTTCCCGGAATTTATTCGAATATAGACGAAATCAAGTGAAATCCCAGAAAAAATTTTTAAAGTATTAGAAATTTCAAAAATCCTTTGTAAATTTCTTAAAATCGTTTGAAGTATTTCAAAATTCCATGGAGTTGATTAAAATCTCTTGAAATGTCTTGAAATCCCGTAAAATCCCTTGAAAGCTCTTAAAGTCCCTTCAAATTTCTATAAGTTTCTTAAATTTCTTAAATTAAATCACACTACGTCTCATTAGATCCTTCAATATTTCTAAAAATCCCAATTAAAAAAAAATTCTTGAAACCCTGAAAAAGTCGTCAAAATCACTTAAAATCTTTTGCAATCCTTTAAAGTTTCTTTAACACTCCTCTAAATTTTAACAAATAATCCTCATAAACTAGGTAAATTTCTGCTAGTAAATAAATAAAAATTTTTGGTTTTGGAAGCTGTGGGAAAATTAGAAAAAAAATTTTTTATACCAATCAATATAAAAAAAAAAATCTTCAGACTCGACGTCTAAAACTTCAACCCAATTGCTTTTATATAAATAAAAATAAAATAAAATGGTTTTGGGAATTTCTTTTCGATATCCTTAATCCAGTAAATGTAAAAAAAATGAAAATAAAAAAAAATCGTCATACTGCGTCTGAAACTTGATCCCAACAATAAAAGCATCATCATCAGTTCACAGCTTTCTAGAAGAAGAATATGATACGAAAGTACAAGTTTCCATCAGAAAATTATAGATACAATTTTCACACAATGAAGATTCGATTTTCTCTCGCTGTAACAAAACTCGACAGATCGATTAAAGCACTTCCATCATCATCCAAGATCGAATTGGATATAATACACCTACAACAGTTACATTGTACTGTCATTTGAAGATTTCATAACATCTAAACGATGTTGGCATTTTATATGTGTCAGATAGTGTCCAACTGAGATTAAAAACTCGTTTCATGTAACACGCTGTAGGGGACAAGTAAAGTACCTTCGTACAAAACCTGAGACAAGATAAGGCAGATGCGTACCCACGACACACAAGCGGATGCTGTGTTCGTTTAGAAATTGTTTTTTCATCTAGATGAACTACAAAAGCCTTCATGTAGTTACAACTGTAATTGCAGTAAAACATTCTATTAACAAAGTGGAAAATTAGATTCCCTGAGGGTCATGATGATATAATAAAATACTATTTCACATTGAGAGAGTATTTGTAAAGAGTATTTGTAAGTTTGAAGAATTTTAATTTAAATGAAGAATCAGAGCCAACATGGCATTAAGTAATTTTTCTCAATGAAATACGTTTTTTATCCGTTTCTTCTGTTCTCTTTGTCACGGAAACAATCAAAGGACAAGAAAAATAAAAGAAATTAATAATCGGATAAAGCATCAGAAACGGCGGCTGCACATCGGCGTTATGACGCTCGAGCAAGCGGGAAGCTGCATTTCACGTTGATTTCACGGCCGAGGATGTTAGCCAATCGGCTTGAGGATGAATTGGTGGTAGGATCGATTTTTGCAATCAGTATGGCTGCATTGATCCCGTTTTACGTCGCAATATCGACAGGAAACTGGAAAAGTACGTCGCAGGGTTGAATTGTCCACTGAGCGCAAATTGGCATTCTACAAAAGGAGATAATTGCACCCATCGTCCAATTGGCATGACCTGTCTCTGAAATTTTCGCTGCCCAATATTTATTTTGGATTTTTTCTCTGTTCTCCCCTGGCGCAATTTATTCCGAACTTTTTTCTGATTTCTTATTTTTCCTTTTTGTTTGAGTTGGGCTGTCAGTTCGTGTGCATCATTTTGTTTAAAGAGAAGCTCCAGTAAATTCTACTGAAATGGCCTCAAATCTGAATTGGAAAGTGAAAATTTGATCCTTTCAATAGTGAAAATTAAAAATTGATTTTTATCAGCAGCTCTTCCGTAAAAAATTCAATTGGGAAGAATAATTAGGTTGAAGTTTCAGACATCCTGACGATTCTTTATTTTTACATTTATTGTAATGAGAATATTAAGAAAAGGTTCCAAAACACACGATTTTTATTTATTCACTGGCAGAAATTTATACCCATCATTGCATAGAATTTCTAGATTTTAGAGAATTTTAAGGAATTTTAAAGAGACTTTAAAGGATTACACAATATTTTCAGTGATTTTTAAAGGAATTTCAAGGATGCTAGGAGATTTTGGTATATTTTAAACGATTTTAAGGAATTAAGGAATTAATGGATTTTAAAGGATTTCATTTGATTTCATTAAAATTAATTCCTTAAGATTTCTTAAAATCATTTTGAATGTCTTGAAATCTCTTCAAAATTCTTAAACTCTCTTGAATTCATTTAAAATCAATTGAAATTTCTTAAAATCACGTAAAATATATTTAAATATCTTAAAACCATTTCAAATTATTTAAAATGTTTTTTAATGTTTTTTAAAGGATTGCAAAAGATTTTAAGTGATTTTAAGAAATTTCAAGTGACTTCAAGAGATTTATTTTATTAAATTTTAGGGAATTTCAAAAGATGTTAAGAGATTTTGATTGATTTTGAGGATTTAAAGGGATTTTTAAAAATGTTGAAAGGATTATCAAAATATTTTTTCAGAGATTTCACAAAATTTCAAGAACTTTCACTGATTTTCACAAATTTAAAGGAATTGGAAGAAATTTCAAGATATTACAAGAGATTTTAATGAACTCCAAGCGATTTTGATATATTTGAAACGATTTTAAAGAATTAAGGGATTTTAAAGGATTTCATTTGAATAAATTAGAATTAATTCCCTGAAATTTCTTAAAATCACTTGAAATGTATTTAAATATCTTAAATTCATTTTAAATTATTTTTAATTTTCTGAAACCTATTAAAAATCCTTAAACTCTTTTGAAATTCCTTGAAATGTAATACAAACACTTGAAATCCCCTAAATGTCTTGAAATTTCTTTCAAATTCTTAAAATGTCGTAAATTCATTTGAAATCCATTGAAAATCCTTAAAGTCACTTAAAACCTATTTAAACATCTTGAAATAATTTCAAATTATTCTAAATTTATTGAAATCGTTTAAAATATTTCGAAATTTTTCAAGAAGAAAAAAATTCGTCTAAGTAGTCGTCTGAAACTTCCGCCCAATGAAAAAAAAAATGTAAAAAAAGATGTTTTCATCGAATTAGGAGGAACACATAAATCTCGAAACTTTCTGCAAACTAGATTTCTAATTCAGACCATGTTCTATATGATTTCAATTTGTGGAAATTGTCGTCATGACGCTGTCGCGCTCAATTTACTTTTTTGATGTTGTCTCGCCGAGCGTTGGATTTTACGAGTTCTTAATGGATTCAAAAAGTTTGGAGCAGTAAGTTCCCAGCTAAAAGATTACAACAATTTTTTCCGCTTCAGTCTAGTTTATGATACTATAAATTAACTACTGAATTTTAGACTTTTTAACCAAAATTTAGTTTTTTAATCGGGCTACTATTTCCACCAATCTTTAAACATCCGACAAGAATATTTATTGCCAGCCTGAACATTTACTTAAACTCCTTAAATATTACTTCACTGCGAATATTTCTCATATGTACATATTAGTCTTGAGTATTTGAAGTGTTTTTAAAATACTTTTATTAATCTAATTCTTTAAAAATAAAAAAAATATATTAAAATCACTTAAAATTCCTTGAAATTATTTTAAACTAAGATAAATCTTTTTAAATTCTCTAATAATTCATCAAACCTTTTAAAATCTTTTAGAATTCCTTGAAACTCCTTAATCGAGATCGTTAATTATTATTATTGTTATTATTATTATTCGGGTAGGGCTAATTAAAGTTCGAAAGCACTAATACCTACTATACACCTAAATAATCGTTACTTATTTTTGAGAATTTTTAGATAGGAGAGCACAGAATAGAAAAAAATAGATACAAGTCAGTTTTTCTTTAAATCAAAACATTTGTTTCCCTGAGGGAGATAAAATCCAATTCAATCCATTTCATAGCGAGTATACATATATCTCCCTTCATATTCCTTTCTATATTTTTATTACTGTACTGAGTTGATAAGCCGAACTATACAAGAAATATAGTTATAAACTATATATATATATATATATATATATATTATACACATATATGTAATAGTTGTAATACATATGCTTGCGAAACATAAAATCCAAGTACGTGATCTAAAAGTTCGATGAGACTCTGGATGGATGCAAGAAAAAAAGATTTCGTGTCAGCCGTCGGAAAAATTAGTGAGCTAGTTTCCGAACTAGTAACCTTCCGGCTTTGCGCCGGAAGTGGTCGTTCGACGAGGCCAATTCTAGGCGAAGATGAGTAAAATGAAGAAGCCAGCGAAGAGTGAGCGTTCCCTTGAGACCAAGAATGAAAAGTATTGCTTAAGCAGCGAACAGGAACGTAATTATTATGACCGGAGTTACGTATTCGGATGTTCTTCCGCCCCACGAATCTTCTCACATACTAATCTAGACGAATAAGAACAATGGCTTGGCCTCCCAAGGAGTGATTCCCATATTATGCAAATAACATCCTTCTCGCTCACACTTTCCTGCACAATTGCAGATGCCGACAAGTAGTAAGAACTAGAGTTTTTTTTTAGATCATCAGTGGGGAATAAGAGTGTAACTTAAACAAAAGACACTGATCTTGAAGCACAGGAAAAGAAAATCTGTCAGCCTTATTTTTTTCATTCTCTCTACTTTCCTGCTTTGCATTCGTTTGAACTGTTCTTAAAGTTCTTGGAGATTAAAATGAACTTGAAACTTGAATCACAGTTTCCAATTATCTACATATTATTTATATAAACCGATAACGATAATTGTTTACAATAAATAGCAATTATTATAATATATATAATTTCTCGTCTTTGATCACTTTTTGCACATTCTCGTACACACGTCGCGCTTCGCGCGCTTGCACCTATTTTTATTTAAATTACTACAAAATGGAATGGAATGCAAACGAAAACTAATTTACTTAAGGTTCTATCGACCTTAAGGAGCACATTCTCATCAGGGCACTCGCGCTCTGCTCTGTTTAACAATATTTTTCATGATTAAAACGAAAACTACTCATCCTGTTGAAAAATGGTTCAAGGAGAACTTGTAGATCTTTTTAAGGCCAATAATTATGTTTCTTATCATTTTCTCTGTATCTCGCGTTATTTGGCTCAAAATTTGAATTTTCGATTTTTTAAGGAAATTCAAAAAGTTGTTATGCCTATCCTCTAGGGTGCGTTCAAAAAGAAACATTTTTCATCTTTAGACTTTTTTTCATATCGTGCGTTGTTTGGCTTCTAATTCAAGTTTTATTTCATTTTGTGGGATTTTCAAAATATTATAAGTCTTTCAATTTTTTTTGTATCCAAAAAAGTCTCTAAGCAAAATTGTTCGTCTTTTTGAGTACTACGAACATCTGTCATTAGAATTTTTAAATTAAAAAAAAAGAGGTTTCAAAAATTTTTAAAATGCTCCAACTTTTTGAATTTTTATCCAAAATGGCTGACCAACGAACTTGACCTTTATTTTAGGACACTAGAAGAGAATACCGAAGGACAATCCAATCGGTCAATTCTTTCGAAAGTTATCGTGCTAACAAACTAAAATCTACTGACAGATACAGACATACAGACAGACAGACACATTCGTAAAAACATGTTTTTCGGGTTCAGGGGGTCCTAAAACGTGGATATTTGATGAAAACTGGGGGGGTCAAATTTTACACAAATCTAATACATTCTCTCTGATGAGAATGTAAAAATAATTTAAAATTTTTAATTCTTGAAATATAAAAGTTTGTAATTCTTTATCTAATATCAGAAATCTTTATGAGTTTTATAAAATTATTTAAAATCCCATGAAATTTCATGAAATCTCGTAAAATTTCTGAATCCCTTCAAAGTCTTTAAAATTACTTAATACTCCATACAATATCTTAAAAGGCCTTTAACATCCTTCAAAATCTGATGAAATTCCTTTATATTTCGTAAAATCATTTAATACTCCTTGATATTCCTTAATGTTCCATAAAATTCCATATAAAGTTCAACAACCTATCGCTATATAACCGCTATGAAATCTTATGAAATTCCTTCAAATTTCGCAAAATCATTTGATATTTCTTTAAATTATTTCAAATTACTCAGAGTTTCAGAAAATATCATCAAAGCCCAATAAAATTACTTAAAATTCCATGAAATCTTATGAAATCTCTTAAAATATCTGAAAATTCAATATAATCTCATCAAATCCTTTAAAATTTCTGGAAATAAATGTCCATAAATGTCAAAATCCAATAAAATTCCTTAAAATTTCAAAACCTACCATTATAACTCCTCAAACTCCTAAAAATCCTATGAAATTCCTTCTTTCGCAAAATTAATTGATATTTCTTAAAATTACTCAAAATTACTCAAAATCTCATGAAGTCTTATTATATCTCTTAAAATTACTCAAAATTCCGTGAAATTTCTTTAAATTCTTTCAAATTCTTGAAATTTCAATATAATTTCACCAAATTCTTCAAAATTTCAAATTTCTGGAAATAAATGTCCTTAACATGACTTAATATCTCATAGAATATCTTAAAGTCGTTCAAAATTATTAAGAATTTACCAAAATACCATAAAATCCCATAAAATTACTTAAAATCACATGAAGTCTTATGAAATCCCTTGAAATTATTGAAAATTTCATGCCATTTCGTAAAATTACATGAAATCTCATTAAATCTTTTTAAATATTTTAAAATCCATTGAAATATCATAAAATGCCTAAAAATCTCTTTAAAGTCTCTCAAATTACTTAAAATTCCATAAAATATATAGTCAAATAATTATTTGTATAACTTTAAATTATTTTCTATCTTTATATAGCTTTTTTATTAGTAATCGTTTTGACAACGAAAATAGTCTGAAGATAGTTTTCAAATTCGATCCATTAACAAAAATTGCGCAATTTCCAAAGGAACCAATCAGGTTTTCGACAAGAATGTGCTCGATATATTGTTAACATATCTCTTTTTTAAGACAGGATAATAATTATATATTATTATATATATATAATATTGTGTAGTAGAATTTTACATTGCAAGTAAAACTCCTAATCTAGTGAGTTCCATAATTGGATGATATCAGCAAGAAAGGGAATTTCATGAAATGGCTTTTATGCAGAAACTGAACTCATAATCGAAGTTCCAGTTGAAAGCGAGAAAATTAATTTTATACGCAAGGTTGATGGCAATTGGAATAAACTTTTCAAATAAAACCCGTCAAACTTGTTAAAAGAGAATCCTTCAATTAAAAATAGAATTTAAAAAAATACTATTTTAATCCACTTACATATAGTTTCCGATTCAAATTAGTACGTGCTTCTGTATTCTGTAATTTACAGATCTGGTCGTTCGAGTTGAGGTTCTTAATCGAATTAAGTTTAATTTCGAGTTTAATTTCAATAATTTCAGATATCGGAAAGCTGCGTGTTCAAAATGCTTGGGATGAACTCATACGAGCATTTGTTCTATTCGTATAGAAATCTCCATTGATTCGTCGCACCAGGTGCAGTTTCAATTGCAAGAGAAAGAATTGAAAATGGAGGAAACATGCAGGGTGAACTGCTTGCGAAGTCAAAGTTTCCATGCTCACAGCAATTTTATATTACCGCGCAATAAAGAACCCCCAGTATTCTACTTGGCCGCACAGTTTCGTTATTCACTCTAAGCGAAAAGAAGATGTGAGGGGAGAAATATATATCGAAGGAAAAATTTTCAATTATCCATAATAGCTTCTTAACTATCCTTTGTACAACCTGCCCTAGTAACCATGTCCTATCCTTGCTAGCTTCTTTTATAACTCGCATTTTCTGAAATCCGGATTCCGCTATAAAAGATACTTATTTTTGAATAATTTCTAAAGAAGAAAAGTATGCTTGAAAAGATTTTCCTTATTATTAGTTACAGTCTCATTAATGTCTTGAAATAAACTAGCAATTATGATTAATTTCTCGTTTTTGCACACTTTTTGCTAGTAGACAAAATAATTTAGAATTTTTAATTCTTGAAATATAAAACTAGCTGTCAAGTTGTATCAACTTTTGTACTCATTCAATGAGCACTTTGCTTCCTGTAAGCAAATATGATTTATTGTTTCCTCATAGAGGAAGCATTAAGTATTCTTTACATCAGCATTAAATTTTGATTACTTGAGAAGTTTTATTCAAAAAATTCATTTTCGAAAATTACAATAAAGCATAACTTTCTTATTTTTTTATAAAATGCATTAATCTTTTAGGTGAATCAATTCGTCTAGATACAAAGAATCTTCATTTTCTTT
>UCOK01018678.1:0-11525 GCA_900474325.1 Synergus umbraculus | reverse complement strand
CTTTACATCAGCATTAAATTTTGATTACTTGAGAAGTTTTATTCAAAAAATTCATTTTCGAAAATTACAATAAAGCATAACTTTCTTATTTTTTTATAAAATGCATTAATCTTTTAGGTGAATCAATTCGTCTAGATACAAAGAATCTTCATTTTCTTTACATCAGCTTTAAATATAAATTATTTTAGAAATTATAGTCGAAAAATTACTTTTTTAAAAATTCAATTAACCATAACTTGCTTATTTCTCAATTAAATGCATTCATCATACAGGTCACTCGATTCTTCTCGACATAAAGAATATTCATTTTTCTTACGTCAACTCAAAATTTTGATTATTTAAAAACAGAGCGAAAAATTAACTTTCAAAATTATAAATAAACATAACTTCCTTATTTTTTAATGAAATGCATTAAGCATATAGATCAATCGATTCGTCTCGATGAAAGGAATCTTCGTTTTCCTTACATCAGCTTTAAATTTTCAATATTTGAGAAGTTATACTGGAAAAATCAATTTTACGAAAATTATAAAAGTACATAAAACTTGTAAAATTAAATATTTTGTTAAACCCTTGTAAGAAATTCCACTAGATATATAGTGGAATAACTGTGTAAAATTTCATCAATTTATCTCTACGCGTTTTCAAGAAATTGCTGGATCGTGACACACATACATACTCACACATACATACATCCGGACATTTTTTCAGATCATCATATTAGATATATTGCCCTTGAAATATGTTCAAAAAACCTTTTTTAGGAAACTGGATTTTGTCACCACTACAAAGTTTTCCTCTATGAGGAAGCAAAATTAAATAAAATCTCTTAGAATTCTTTAAAAATTTTTTTAAATCCCTTAAAGTTCCTAAAATTCCATAGAACTCTTTTTAAAATCCCATGAATTTTTCTGAAATCCTTTAAGGTCCCTATATGAAATGCCTTGAAATCTCTCAGAATCCCGAGCTACACCATGAAACTTTCTGCTAGTAAATAAAAATAAAATGATATACTCTTAGGAACTTTTTTTGACATTCTTAATACAGTAAATGTAAAAAAAAAAATAAAAGGAACAAAATTCGTCAGACTAGACGTCTGAGACTTCAGCCCAATGAATCAATTATGAGTTGAAATCAGTACCAGGATTCGTTAATTTTATTCATCAATATATAAATATTATTAAAGTAGATTTTCCTGATGAAAAAATTAAACAAGGATATAAAAATTATCTGGGACAATCATGTTAGGCACATCTTAGGAAGTGTTCTAAGGATTTTGTGGGAACAATGTGACGCTTGACTTGTACAGATTCTAATCGAAACCTTAGGACAAAGTTGCAATATACTGCGTACTTCTCAGATTAGTAATAGAAGCTTTTCATATGACTTTTTAAATTGTGTAGAATTATTTCGAAAGAGTTCGAACAGTATTTTCTTCCTAATAATAAATTATTCTTGAAAAGATTTGATCGGGAACTAGAACTAAGGGAGTGATTATGATTGTAAAATTAATAAAGGAGAACCAATCCATCAAAGCACTGGATAGATTTACTTGGAATTAGACACTTAACATGTTTTAGCCCAAGGGAACTTGAAGCACCATCATGCAAATCCTGCTCTAGTTCTAATCTCGAGAAGTATCAAGCATTGATCCCAGCTAAATTATAACTTGCGCGAAACGATAATATAATCCAAATTAATAAAATAGAAACTCACATGTGAATGGTAAGATATCAAAAAAAAATTTAGGCAATCAGATGAAATTATTATTATTATTATTGTTATTGTTTGATAATCCCTAGTGGCTGCCAAAGATTCTGGCCCCATTCAAAGTTTCTCAGGAATCTTTGGGAAGGATTAAATTTTCCTCAAATTTATAATAACTAAACTAAATTAGGTGTAGTGTAGATTTTTAATTTGTTTCTACCTTTTTAAAAGAATTATTGAACCTGTTTCTAGAAATGATCAGAAGAATTTGATTAATGAGACACCCCTTATCTTATATTATAAATCACTGATATGGTATAGCGAATATATAATATTGGACTATTGGAAAATGTAATTATAATTTTAATTCATTAAAAATCTTTAAAATAAAATTGAGTTTCCAAGATTTATACTCTGATTTATACGTCTTCAAGGCTTTCCATTTTATCCAAATCGCCTCATTTTGTCGCTTTCTGATTTCACATTGAAGAAAGAATTTTATTGACAAGAACGTTGGAATTCATTTTCTACTCACTGAACCAGATGATTTTTATAATGCTTCTAGATGTTTCTGATAATATGTTTCTGGGTAAATCTCATAATCTAAGGGTGAATTTCGAGGATCGATTCGACTGAATCTTGAAACTATATTTATTCAAAGACTTGATTGTGAATCTCGAATTAATATATATATAGACCTCAATGAGGAATTATAAGAAATTTCGAAATATTTATAAACAACTTCCGAGGAATTTAAAATGCTTTCAAGAAATTCCCATAACAGGGTGGCCACAAGATTCAATTTTTTCCTTAAAATTTCACTATAATTTTCAAAATCCTATAAAATATCATAAATTCTCTAAAATCTATTAAAATTCCATGAAATCCTTTACAGTTTCACAAAATCTCTTTCGAATCATAAAAATCTCATGAAATCCTTTAAATTTCAATAACGAACTTTGATATTCCTTAACATACATTAAAATCTCTAAATAAAAATTCTTGTAAGCAACAACCTCAAAAAAAAAAAATAAAATAAATTAAACCCTTAAAGTCTCTTTTAAAATAACAAAATTTTTAAAAATTCCAAAAATTTCTACAAAATCTTTTATAAATCTCTGTTAAAAAATAAAAATTTCTTAAAATCCTTTAAACTTCCACAAGAAACTTTAAAATTCCTTAACATTCTTTACAATTCCACGAAAACCTTAAAAACCTTTTAGAATACGTAAAGATCTCTTAAAATTCTTGAAAACCTCTTGAAATAAAAAAAATTCTACAAAATATTTTATAAATCATAAAAATCTTGTGAGATTCTTTAAAATTTCAATCAAATCCCCTAAAATCACTTTAAAAACCAACATTTCTTAAAATTCTTACAAGCCTTTTATAATCCTTCAAAATTTCACAAGAGTATTTATAATACTTCAAATTTCTTAAAACTCTTCCAAGTTTCTTAAAATCCTTTATAATTCCATGAAAAACTGTTAAATGCTTTAAAATACGTAAAAATCTCTTTAAATTTTGTAACGTTTCACAAAATCTTTTAAAAACCATAAAAATCTCATGAAATCCTTTAAAGTTCCACGAGGAACATTAAAATCTCTTCAAGTTACTTTAAAAAATCAAAATTTCTTAAAATTCTTACAAGCTTTTTAAAATCCTTTAAACTTCTACAAGGTACTTTAAAATTCCACTAAATCTTTTAAATATTATACAAATCTTTTCTAATCTCTTTAAATTCCTAGAAACCTCTTAAAATCTTTAAAAATTTTAGAAAATCTCTTAAAATCATTAGAAACCCAAAGAATCTCAAAGAATGCCTGGAAATTGCTTATAATCCTTCGAAATCCTTGGAAAGCTTCTGAAATCTGTTAAATAAACTATAAAATCTATATGCGCAATACGACAAAAATAACTTAATTAGAATAAATGTAAATTTCTATTTTCCCTGACAACTACTCGCGTTTCCCTGACATTTCCCTGACTTCCCTGAAAAATTTTTTTTCCCTAACATTTTCCTGACTTCTCTGACATGTGGCCACCCTGCATAAGATTATTTAAATCATTTTAAAGAATTTTCAAGGTATTCCCAGAATCCACCTCGCAGAACAAATTAGTTTATCTAGGTTGGAAACTAAATAAATTGCTCTTATGATAAAGTACCTATCACATTTTAAAATAGCACATGCCCTTAACTTTTATTTTCTATGTTATTCAATTTTCTATTTTTTTTTTAAATATTTTTTAACGCTTCAGAAAATTAGGAAATTCTTCTTTCATAAACTAAAACAAAATGGAGATCAAAAATATCGACTCATCAAACTGAATGCCATCTGCCCAATGACGGGATTATATATGACTTATCTTTGAATCTCTAATTCTCCAGAATTATATCAAGCTTTTGAATAAATTCTTCATGATCTTTCGAACTGGATTGTCTACACTTCGTGTGCTTCTCTATGACACTTTAATAAACTAGAAATAGCTTTAAAACTAAAAGAAAAGTACAAAAAGGGAACAAGTCCACAACGATCATGCATTGTATCTTCTACTCACGACGCTTGAGTTCTTTCCAAGATTCTGACAATACACCCCGGAAATCTTGCTCTATTCACAATATATTTAAAAATCCATTGTACTGAAGACAGAATCAAGACAGACGACTATATATATGCAGAAGTATGAATAGTATCGAGAATACTATATTGACGGTTGAAATAACAGCCTGACTAGAATCGTGAATGGGTTTGAAATTATCGAAACCAATGACGACACTCATCTACTCATCTTGCCTCCAATTTATTTCGAAAGGGTAATACTCTTGAAAATCGATAGGGCAGTTCGATGGGTACAACAACGTGCGCTACCGAAAATTCTTTCCGTCTAAAAAGAGCAGAATTCGGTCAGGATCGTTAATCCCGCTAGAAGACTGCAGCATATTATCTCTTCTCTAAACTCTAGCCTATCTTTTCCTCACTAAGAAAAAGGCACATGGGTTGAAAAAAAAGGCGAAAAGGGAGCTTAGGTTGTGCTTCTACGGCACTGCTTATTGATCCTCACCACCAAAGGTACTTGAGTATACATATACACCCCGACGTAGGCACCACTTTACGCGAGTTGTGTAGCATTGTAACCACCACCACTGCACCGTCAACACTCGTGTCATCCACCATTCGCCGACGTCGTCATCGTCGTCACTGGTACCGACTGATTGTAAGCGATTTTTCACCACTGCACCGATCAACTATTCATCCTTGAAGACCCACGAAAGATTGAAGAAAGGAGTTGACTCTGGGGTTGGACTAGGGTTAGCAAGATTTAGCAAGAAGTGGTAATAGTAGTAGAAGTAGTAATAGTAGTAGTAGTAATAGTAGTAGTAGTAGTAGTAGTAATAGTAGTAGTAGTAGTAGTAGTAGTAGTAGTAGTAATAGTAGTAGTAGTAGTAGTAGTAGTAGTAGTAGTAGTAGTAGTAGTAGTAGTAGTAGTAGTAGTAGTAGTAGTAGAAGAAGTGGCAGTAGAAGTAATAGTTGTTTTAATAGTAGTAGAAGAAGAAGAAGAAGAAGAAGAAGTGTGACAAGGAAAAGGAGGTGTGAAGTTGGTCGATGCTATCGGTGCACTTTATCCTTTATCCATAAACTTACGATGACCGAGTCGAAGGGATTGTGGCAGGCCAGGGTTGCTACTGTTGTTACTTCCTGGAGCGCGAATTTTCACTGGGCTGTCATCCCGAACGCCCCGAGATCTGCTCGGACGTGGAGGGCAGTCGGGGCTGCTGCTGCTGCTTCTGGAGTTAGGGGAGGGGTGGTGGCGCTGGTTCTGGTGGCGGTGGCGGCATCAACCCCGAGGGTGGGGGAAAAACTACCCCTTATGAAGTGGGGAGAAGAAGATACGCGCGCAGATGGGGGATGAAGGAAGAGGGGCTACCTTCGTGGTACCAGATATGGGTCACTCTTGGATCGATGACGCTTGGTTCGCTTCTCGCGGGGGTGTAGCTCTCACAAAAGACCAATCAATACGCGTGGAGGCAATCTTCAATATCTCGCACCCTAGCCCCGCTGACTGTTTGCCTCCTGCTTTCTCTGGGCATAGGTCTCTTTCGATGATAGTAAGAATAGTAGGAGTCTAGTCGGGTGTTAGACAGTTTTTAATAGGGTGGCATGGTCAGAGGTAGAACCTAGAACAGAGTGGTTGTTGAAATCAGAGAAAATGCGGATGAAATGCCCGCAGGGTGCATCTGATCTAGTAGAAGAGTGTGCTAAGCAGATTTTTTTTAGTCGTTTTTTTTTTTTTTTTTGGTAGATTGTTTTAGGTGAGGGAACAATCCTTGCGCGTTTGAGTGGATTTTTAGGATAGGAAAATACAAGATGTCTTGCGAGACTCAGATTGCAACTTTTCTGACTTTCTTCAAGTTCTTTCTTGAATTTCTCGGAGTTTTTTTTTTCTCTGAAATTTACAATTCTCCTACTACTTTGGCCTTACAAGTAAAATTTGATGAAAGATCAAGATTCTAGAAAAATCAACAGGATGGCACCAAGATTCAATTTTTTCATTTTCCTGAAAAAAAAAGTATTAAAAGTATTAAAAATTCAAAAAAAATTTCGTATAATATCAGTTTAAATATTTTAAAATCACTTAAAAATACTTAAAATGCATCAAAATCTCTTTAAAATTATTGGAAACTTATTGAAATCCCTTAAAATACACTGAAAACTTTTTAAATTCCTAGAAACAACTTAAAACTCCATGAATTCCTTTACAATTTCATAAACTCTTTTACGAATCATAAAAATCTTAAAACTCTTCCAAGTTTCTTAAAATCCTTTATAATTCTTCGAAATCCTTGGAAAGTTTCTAAAATCTGTTAAATAAACTATTAAATCTATTTATGCAATACGACATAAATAACATATTTAGCATATGAATAACAATTTATATTTTCCCTGACAACTAGTCGCATTTCCCTGACATTTCCCTGATTTCTGTGACTTTCCTGACATGTACATACCTAATGATGTTATTAATACATTTAAATTTTATATTCAATCTCGTCTTCCATTTCATTTTAACGTTTTGAAAAGTGCTTTTAAATATTATACATTCTGTAGTTTATGCATCGATTGACCTATTTACGAACCCTCCATTACTATAACGAGTGACGATGTATATATTTTAGAATCAAATTTGTTATACGCGTACGTAAAACAAGTTCGATTAATTGTGTTTGATCATATTTATAAGTACTTTTGAATTAAGCAATAATTTCCGAAAAATAATTAATGGACTTTAGTATACGTATGTAAAACTACTCATCTATATAGTAATATGTATTTTGGGCACTGATTAAAGACTGATAGTGCAGAATTATGTGTAAGGTGATGATAATATCCTAGAAACCTTATACCTTCGGTGAGTTTCGTCAATCTGAACCTTTATTTAGAAAACGAGAACAGTATTTCTCACTTAGAGCTAGATACGTCACAAGGAAGGTCAGTAGAAATTCCAAATAAAACTTCCAAGAATCCTCATTCTCATACATATCTGTAACAAAGAATTAATAATAATTAAAATTAATAATTTTATTTCCAATCGGAATTATATCATATATACCAAGATGATTATTCAGCCAACGATTTCAAATGCCCGATCATTTTTCCGCGGTCAAGTCACACCAACCTGGTATAATTAAACTAACCTGGATATCTGTATTAATAATTATTTATTTTTATCCGAGTCAATAATAATATAATGACACCCAGCAAGCTTTCGATTTTGTACAGAGACTTCAATTGAAGATGAATTAGTCTTCAGTTAGAGACTGGAAAATGATGTATGGGATAAGATTCAAAGCAATCGGTACAGAGGGTACGTGTATGTATAAATTTTGAAAGAAGTGGTTGCGCCTCCTATACGAGAATATAATGTTCTCTAGAACCTGCGATTGAGAAAGCAAGGTAAAATATAGAGAAGGAAATGAACCGGAGATGATTGTACAGCCTCGACATATTTCCTAGGGTATGCGAGGGATCTTCCACCTCCGTCGGAAACAGTCCGGCTGGTGGGCTGACGTGGTGGAATTCAGTAAGGCCAAAGTTGCTCTTTGATACTGCGCTATCATGCGAATGCATATTACAGTGTGAAGGGTGAAGACATTTAACAACATTGCAGAGAAAAGGTATTGAATTGGTATCTTTAGCTGAAATAGATTTAAAGTCTCTAATTCGGGGATATAAGTCAACCTTACAAACATTTAAGATGAAGAATCCATTGGATGCAGACTAGCCAGTGATAATTTTCGCGAAAATCAGAGATATATCGATTAGTATAAATTTTCCTTTACCATGAACTGCCTTTAGAATAATTTCCCCTTACAATTATTTCCCTTCGCCATTTCTTCCCATTTCCCTTAAACATTCCCTTAGTCCTTTCCCTTTACCATTCCTTTTGCCCTTTCCCTTCATCATTTCGCTTACCATTTCCCTTTACGATTTCGTTAACAATTTCATTTACCATTTTCCTTTACCATTTCCCTTTACCATTCATTTTGCCATTTCCTTTAACCATTCCCTTTACCATTCCTTCTGCCATTTCCATTTGTCATATCCCTTTACCATTCCCTTTGCCATTTCTCTTTACTATTCTCTTTGCTATTTCCTTTTACCATTCTCTGTGCCATTTCCCTTTACCATTTTTTTCGCAGCTGATTTTTGAATGTCTTGAAAGTCAAACTATGTGATAATTCTTACCAACATGAATCTAAACTTTGTACAAAAAATGGAAAAATTTCCCTTTACCAATCCCCTTTGCTATTTCCCTTTATCATTCCCTTTACCATTCCCCTTCGCCATTTCACTTTACCATTTTCCTTTACCATTCCTTTTTACCATTCCTCTTTGCCATTTCACTTTACCATTACCTTTACCATTTTCCTTTACCATTCCCTTTAGCATTATTTTTACCATTTCTCTTTACAATTCCTCCTTCCCTTTACAATTTCGTTTACCATTTCCCTTTGCCATTTTCCTTTACATTACCTTTACTATTTCCCTTTACCATTCTCTTTGTCATTTCCCGTGACCATTCTCTTTGGCACTTCCGTTTATCATTCTCTTTACCATTCCTTTTGCCATTTTCCTTTAATAGAATTTTATTTTACAATGATGTCCATTTAGAATATGAAGAGCCATGGTTTATGGGTTTTTTAAAAATGAAATCGATATATCTCTGACTTTCGCGAAAATTATCACTTACAGAAAAAGATGTTTGAAACAAGAAATATGTATTTCGATGAGATCTACAACTTCTGTTAGAACAATTTTTTTAATTTTGTATATTAACTTAGATAAACGCAAAAAGCCGTAATTTTAATGGGTTTTTCATGGTTTCACCGTGAAAATCGACTAGTCGCTAATTCTCACGATCATTTTCGTAATCAGCGCGTCAAAATACATAAGTATATCGAGCCCAAAGAAAATCGGAGGTTAACGGTTTTCGGAACTTTATCCAAAGTTTTGACGGAAAAATTCTATCCTTTTGAGTCCATTTCATTCTGAAATATGTATCCGAACCAAACAGTTTTATTCTGATCTAATCCCAATCTGATTTTTAAAAATCATTGATTCCTCCAGTGATCAGCCCTTGGGAGATCACGGTGCGTCTGAACCAACTTTAATTGAAAGGTCTTTGCATATGAGATTTTCCTATTGATTATAGTTGTTTGACATCCTACGAACATTTTAGCACCAAAACCAAAAAAATCGCGAAGGCGCATTTTGAGAAAAGTTTTTATTTTTTTATTATTTTGTAATGCAAAATTAATTTTTTTTATAAAATGTGATAATTTGCATTTAAATTTTAAGAATAATATAAATTCTATATTTTGGAATTCGAGCGGATCTATAAAGTATATATATATATATATATAAGTAATAATAATATTTAATAATATTTCGTTAAATACACATTACTTACGAAAATCGAATTTATCAAAAATCTGCAATTTTGAATTTGGTCTTAAAATTTTCAAAAAAATTTGGTTTTAGATACTGTTTTTTTAAAAATAAAATAAAGAACAACTTTTTTCAAAATATGCCCCCGCGATTTTTTGGTTTTTGTTCTTATAATATTTGTGGGATGTCAGACAACTATAATCAATAGGAAAATCTTATATGCAACGACCTTTCAATTAAAGTTGGTTCAGACGCACCGTGAGATGGGTGTATAAAATCTTTTTCACTCCGGGGAGTTTCGGGGGCGTTATATGGGTAGCATTTTGACATTTTAAAAAGACGTGGGTAGCAGAACTCCTATTGCAGATAGTATAGCTGCTTTCTGGTGTGGTATGTATTAGGTTGCAGTTTGAGAACACAAGTACATAGCATTACTCGTGCACGACATGGGCACAGGTACAAACCGATATTGAGTGTGAAAATGATGGCGCAGGCGCTCTAATGTTCTCGAGGACTAGGTGAGGTGACGTCATGTATTTTAGCCGTCGGTCGTACGCGCTTATCAATGAACGGAGAACACCCTCTCCTGCCCTCCCTTGCTGCAAGCCGGCATTGCCAGAGGTGGATCAGAGTACACCCTTTATTGCACCCGTACCTGACCTCAGTTATAGGCTCAGATTGTTTCTCATCTCATCTCCAATCGATTAAATGCACTTTTCGACCCACCATCGTGACAATGAGCCGATTTAGATTTTCCCTTTCCTTTCGCGCCATTCAATTCAGATTAGGTGCAGAGTTCCGAATCCGGGCAAGAATATCCTCATGTCATGGTTATTAGGGCAGTTCTCCAGAAAACACGTTGTGTAACGACTCTGTAAAAAAAAGAATAACATTGTTATTTCTGCGGTTATATAACGATTTTTATTTTTCAGTTCACTAATGAATACAATATTTTTTAAGATATAACTAAAGCAAACTAAAACTAATTATTTTCTTTTTCTTCTTACAACTTAAGGGCGTTGGATAATGGGGACTTAGAAAATTTTTTGAGTGCCCCCAATAATAAAGACGGCCCTGCCCCCGTATTTAATTTAAAGAGTAGATTTCGGGATAAATAAAAGAAACTCACCAAATATTTCGGGTCTGACGAAATCCTAGAGTGCATCTTATAAAAAATGCATCGCGTTTTTCTTGAGAAAATGAATATTTTGACTACAAATATTCATTTTCTGAAACGGAGAAATGCACACCGCGAGCAGACAAATCGCGGGAAGAGATGACGATTTTCAAAGTCACTCCACTTTTTACTATTTTATAGACAAAACACCGTCACTAGATGAAAAAAACCTTCTGTACGCGGTCCTTCCACAATATAAAATTTCAAACTCTGAAAGAGACTTTGCGGAACTTATAAAAATTTGTCGCGTCAGGAACTTTTATGATATCACTTGACATGTCAGAAATATCACAAAGATGGAGGCCAACCATCTTTGAGTGCATCACTTACGCTCAAACAGAAGGTTTTTTTCATCTAGTGACGGTGTTGTGTCTATAAAATAGTGAAAAGTGGAGTGACTTTGAAAATCGTCATCTCTTCCCGCGATTTGTCTGCTCGCGGTGTGCATTTCTCCGTTTCAGAAAATGAATATTTGTAGTCAAAATATTCATTTTCTCAAGAAAAACGCGATGCATTTTTTATAAGATGCACTCTAGGATTTCGTCAGACCCGAAATATTTGGTGAGTTTCTTTTATTTATCCCGAAATCTACTCTTTAAATTAAATACGGGGGCAGGGCCGTCTTTATTATTGGGGGCACTCAAAAAATTTTCTAAGTCCCCATTATCCAACGCCCTTAAACTCAATCAGAT
>UCOK01018677.1:2696-27593 GCA_900474325.1 Synergus umbraculus | reverse complement strand
CCGTAGATTCCGACCGGAGTTCGTACTTAAAATATGTCACTGTGAATTTATCACTTTATCACTCTTCGGATTCCCGGTTCGTCCAAGATAGCGCAGTTTGATTTTCTTAAATTTCCGTAGAAATTCAATCGTTTGACACTATCCTGGCAGGATCGCCAGAAAATGTAACGGGTCCAAAGTAGAAATAATAAAATTACTATTATTAACGTAAATATTTATTTCTCATAACGAGGTGTTTCACTAATTAGATATAAAGTAGAACTGCCAAGGTGGGACCGCTCGCATTGGTACCTGGCCCCGCACGACTCGCGATTTACGGAGGGGATAAAAGCTTCATCAGCATATAAATATTAGCTTATAGTTGTAAATGCTGTTACAAAAGGAAAATCTTATAACTTTACATTAAAAATTTCGGTAGGATTTTCTTCAATTCCGTTGAATTCTCTGGAACTTTATTTAATTTCATTGAATTCCGATTTAATGTATTCCATTAAATTCTGTTTAAAGAGAAAAAGAAAAAATGTAATTTCTATGAATTACATTTAACTCTATTTTATTCAATACAATTCCGTTCAATCCCTTTGAATCCCATTCAATTTTCTTTGTATTCCATTGAATTTTATTGAATACCGTTTAAATACATTGTGTTCAATTAAATCATAAAATTAAACTCCATTTCTATGAATTACATTTTATTCCATAGACTTACGATTAATTCCTTTTAATTCCAGAACAATTTTTTCACATTCTATTTAATTTCGTTGAATTTAATTAAATTAGTTATATTTTATTTATTTCGTTCGATTCGAATGAAATAATTTTTATTCTACTGATTTTCTTCGAATTCGACTGAACTTCGTTTAATTCCATTCAATTAAATTCAATACCTTGCAATTCCATTTAAATGGATTGAA
Source organism: Synergus umbraculus (assembly GCA_900474325.1). Classification (NCBI taxonomy): domain Eukaryota; kingdom Metazoa; phylum Arthropoda; class Insecta; order Hymenoptera; family Cynipidae; genus Synergus; species Synergus umbraculus. The sequence goes on along the minus strand of UCOK01018677.1, from coordinate 26,679 downwards.
TTTCGTTAAGTACTAAGGAATTCCATGAAATTCAATTGAAATTCATTGAATGCAATTTAGATGCGTTATATTCCATGAGACTTTCTGTAATGTAAAAGAAATTTATTGAATGCCATTGAATCCTTTTGAATTCAATGAATTTTAAATGCATTGTATTTAATTAACTTATTTTTAATTAAACACAAATTAATTTTATTTTATTTCATTCCATAGAATTAGTTGAATTCCTTTGAATTTCATACGATTTTTTTCGTATTCCGTTGAATTTCGTTGAATTCCTAGAAATTATATGAAATTCCGCTTAATTCCATTTAATACTTTTGAATTTCGTTTAGTTTCAATCAATAATTTTTTATCCTATTCAATTTCATTGAATTCCTCTGAAGTCCATTAAATTTCCGTGAATTCCATTGTATTCCATTGAATTATATTAATTTTCTTTAAATTCTTTTGAATTTTACAGAATTCCTTTGAATTCCATTCAATTTTCTTCGTATTCCGTCGAATTTCGTTGAATTTGATAAATTTCCATTGAATTTGACTGAATTCTTTCGAATTCCATTCAGTGGCTTTGAATTTAACTGAACCTTATTTAATTCTATTGAATTCCATGAAATTTATTTGAAATTCATAGAATTCCATTTAGATCCGTTATATTCAAAGAGAATTTTTTTTAATTTAAAAGAAATGTACTGAGTGCCATTGGATATCTTTAAATTCCATTAATTTTTTTCGAATTCCATTGAATTTCGTTTAATTCCATTAAATAGCTTTCAATTCCATAGATTCCGCGGATTTTATTTGGTTGTCTTCTATTATTCTCTCTTAAAATCGATAGCATTCTCTCTTTACAGTGAATTCCTTCGAAATTTCTAAAATTCCATTGAATTTAGCCTTAATTAACTAAGTTCCACTGGAGGTAATTAAATTCCTGTTAATTTACTCGAAATCGATTGAATTTCGCGAAATCGACCGAATACTATTAATTTCCTACAATTCCCTCAAATTTAATTATGAATCGAATTGAAGCAAATCATGCCACAATAAATTTTTTGGGATCATTATAAAAAGTATTCAATGCAAAAAAAAATAAAACCGTGTAATAATTTTCTTTTTAACTTATTATTTAGATAATAAAGACAAGAATTGTTAAGTGGTCTTTATTTGAAGATAAAAAAAAATGAAACGTTTTGTGAGGTGGCAAATACCCGACGGAAGGAAACCATAAAGTTTAATGCGAAATGACAGAGGGTAGTACTTTTTTGAGGGAGAATGTTAACATCACGTTTGGCTTAATTCAGATTAGAGGGAATTCGCACAGTAAACGACGCTTTGGGAATAATTAGGAATAATTTCATGAAGAGATTAACCTTTGAGGTGAAGGAATGGTCGAAAGTGGCAGACAAGAAAATACAATATACTCTTGACAGTTTTCTTTCCAAGATTAAAAAAGTACTTTTTAACACTCTAGGGAGTAAAAAGTAGAGGAGAAGTGGTTTTTACACCCTAGGGACTAAAACGTTCCTTTTTACATTCATTGGAGTAAAAAGTAGATAGAAAAAAGTACTTTTCACACCCTAGGAAATAAAAAGTAATTTTTCGTGTTTAGGAGGTAGAAGAAATACTATTTTATCCCTATAAATAAAAATGTAAGCATTACGTAGTACTTTCTTCTCCCTAGAAAAAAAAACGTACTTTTTATTCCCTAGGGAGTGAAAGCACTTGTTATCACTACTTTTTAGTTCCTAGGTGGTAAAATAAGAATTTTGAAAGAAGTACTTTTTACTACTTTTATTACTACTTTTTACTCCATTGAAAGTACAAAAAAGTTTTAGTCCCTAGGGTGTAAAAACCACTTCTTCTTACTTTTTGCTCCAGAGGAACTAAAAAGTACTTTTTGATTTCCTAGGGAGTAAAAAGTAGACAGTAAAAAGTGATTCCACTCCCTAGGAAATAAAAAAGTCCTTTTTAGTGCCAAGGTAGTAAAAAGCAGGGAGAAAAAAAGTATATTCACTCCCTTGAGAGTAAAAGCTACCTTATCTCCACAGAAAATAAAAAGTAAGGAGTAAAAAGTGTAGTCGAAAATGTCAAGGAAAAAAAGATAATATAAATGGAGGGGCGATGAAGATTATGTGAGAAAATTAAGAATACATAGAGCAAGACGAGAAAACCACTTTTAAAACTTTATGAGGGGTAAGTAAAGGTGAAGGATTTTAAAGAGAGGCTGAAAAATTTATTGAAACTTGAAAAAAGGCAAACATTTTTCGGGAAGTTCTAAGAAGGTCAGCAAAAGAATTCAGAAAACTGGAAATAGGGGAGAGAAACCTTAAAAATTCGTGAGGGATAAGTAAAGTTTGGAAAGAGCTTCAATTAGTAGAAAATAGGTAGGTAGAAAAAATTTCAAGGAGAGACTGAGATGTGCGTAAATACTTGAGAAAATATAATTAAAAAATCGAGAGAGATATATAGAGAAAGGAAAAGACATATATTTTAGGAAAGAGAGATAAGAGTAAATATAATAAGGAAAATACACTTGAAGATGGAAATACGTGAGAATTGTTTCAAGGTCAGGTTGAGCGAATGATATATAGTTGAAAAAAAGACTGCAAACAACATTAGAATTCCTGGAAAACCAGGGAGATACCCAAGAAATCTAGAAGTGATATGTAAAGTTGGAAAAGGACTTTAAGTCAGTTAATGAAAGACTTACAGGAGAAACTTCTAGATTCCTGAAAACTTTTAGAAAAAAAAAAACAATAATTATTCGGAAAAGAGCAGAATAGTTGGGGAAAGCTATTAGAATGTCGGGAAAGACAGGGAAAGCCCTAAAAATCCGAAAGTAAAAAAAGTTGAAAGAAAAATTATTAAGTGTAAGACTTTTAGAAAGACTTCAACATTAATAGAAAGTTTTAAAAAAGATATTATGAGTTTTTTACTTCACCAAAAAAATAATAGTGGACATCCGTTAAGAATGCGAACACGGACGGATGTCCACTATTATTTTTTTTAAAAAGTAAAACTTGTGGGGAAAAAATGGGGTTATTTAAATTGTTCGGAAAAGATAAGGAAAATCAGGGAAAGCCATCAAAACTTCGGGAAAACCAGGGAGAGACTTAAGGATTTCGGAATTAATGAGTACATTTTGAATAGAACTTCAGAAAATTTAATGAAAGGCTTCAAAGAGATTTTTCTCTTCGAAAAAACTTTAGAAAATGTTAAAAAGAGATCAGGAAAAATGAGGAAAATCCGTTTAAATTACGGGAAAACCGGGGAGAGACCAAAGATATTCTGGATTGATAACATAATTTTGGGAAAGAAGTTTAGGAAATGTAGTGAAAAACTTTAGTGAGATATTTCTCTATTCATGAAAACTTCAGAAAATGATAACACGAGTTCAGGAAAGATAAGGAAAATCAGGGAAAGCCATCATAATTTCGGGAAATCCAGGGAGAGACCTGAGAATTTCGGAATTAATGAGTCAATTTTCAAAAAACCTCAGAAAATGTAGTGAAAGGCTTTAAAGAGATATTTTTTTCTTCGAAAAAACTTTAGAAAATGTCAAAAAGGGATGTGGAAAAATGAGGAAAATCAGGAAAAGCCGTGAAAATTCCTGGAATATCGGGGAGAGATCTGAGAAATTCGAGATTTTTATGTAAATTTTGGAAAGCACCTCAAAAAATATTGTGAAAAACTTAAAAGAAAGATTTTAATAGCACAGAAACTTCAGAAAATTATAACACGAGTTCAAGAAATATAAGAAAAATTAGGGAAAGCCATCAAAACTTCGGGAAATCCCAGGAAGAGACCTGAGAATTTTTGAATTAATGAGTAAATTTTTAAAAAATCTCAGAAAATGTAGTGGGTGGCTTCAAATAGAGATTTTTAGCTTCGAAAAAAATTTAGAAAATGTCAAAAAGGGATGTGGAAAAATGAGGAAAATCAGGAAAAGCCATCAAAATTAAGGAAAAACAATGGAGAGACCTGAGAAATGTGGAATAAATAAGTAAATTTTGGAGAGAATCGCAGAAAATGTAGTGAAAAACTTTAGAGAGACATTTCAGTATGCATAAAAACTTCAGAAAATGATAACATGAGTTCAGGAAATATTAGGAAAATTAGGGAAAGCTATCAAAATTCCGGGAAAACCCGGGAGAGACCTAAGGATTTCGGAATTAATGAGTACATTTTCAAAAAACCTCAGAAAATGTAGTGAAAGGCTTCAAAGACAGATTTTCATCTTCGAAAAAGTTTTAGAAAATATTACAAAGAGATCAGGAAAAATTAGGAAAATCAGGGAAAGCCGTCAAAATTAAGGAAAACCCAAGAAGAGACCTGGGAAATTTGGAATATAATAAATAAGTAAATTTTGGAGAGACCACAGAAAATGTAGTGAAAACTTCAGAGAGACATTTCTCTATTCATGAAAACTTCAGAAAATGATAACACGAGTTCAGGAAAGATAAGGAAAATCAGGGAAAGCCATAAGAATTCCGGGAAAACTAGGGAGAGACCTGAAAATTCCGGTTTTGATAATTATAGAATAAACTACAGGAAAAGTAAAAGGTTTCAAAGAAATTATAAATCCATAGTTATTATTTATTATTATAATCCTATTCTAATTATAATAAAAACTTCGACAAAAGACCACTACATACTGGTATAAAATAAGAGATTCAGGGAAATGCTTTAAAATTCTGGGAAAGACAGTGAAAGTTCTAAGAAATCTAGGATTGACAATTAAAGTAGAAAAAGATCTTCAGAAGAGAGAAACAACTTATAAATTTTATGAGGTAACTCGTAAATTCTCATATGATGTAAAAAATGATAAAAAAAAGTTTGTGAAAGCAGTTTTTGTCAGGAAAAGACATTAGATTTGCAGGAAAGACAGGGAGAGACCTAAGCAGTCCGGGAGTGATAACTATCGTCCGAGAGACAGAGATAGAGAGAGAGAGAGAGAAAGAGAGAGAGAGAGAGAGGGAGAGCTTAGTAAAATCAATGTATGAATGCTGGTTTAAATAAATAGAGGTAGAAATTCAAGAAGAGATTACCATCAAAAGGAAAAAAAGAGTATACAAATAATTTTGAAATTCGGAGGCAGTCATGGCGACTTCAAACACTAGTAATAATAATCATAATAATAATAATAATAAAAAGAAATATAAAAATAAAGGAAAGAAACAAATCTAGACTCAAATGGGAATATAAAATAAAATTCAGATCTTCTCGAAAAATACTGTGGGGAAAGTCGAAGGGTCCTGAAAATATGGGGAAAGTCTGGGAGTGTCTAAAAATCTCCACAACATTCCACTAAAAAAAAACTAGGCCGGACTACCTAAAAAATATATAAAATAAATGCAGATGCCATTTTTAAATTCACCTTCCCAAACACAAACCACAAGAGTGATTCATCCAATTAATTCATAAAGTTGAAACACCGCATCTAAAATCTCCACACTTTAATCAACGTTAAGCCCTCGAGGGGTAATTAATTATTTCTGTAATTAGTTAACGAACACAAGCAGGATAAATAAAACTTTTTTCTCCAGATTTTTCATCCACCAACCGTCAACTTTCCATTCCTTATTTCACAATTAACAAACTCGAAATATCGATCTGAAATCTACACAAGACGACAAAATCTTGGCAAATCAATTGCCTCCTTCCTGTCCTTCTACGTAATTTCTATTTCGATTTTAAATCGTCTAAGAGAGGGGCGGGGGGGGATTTCAAGGTCACAGAGTAAAAACTCGAGAAGAATCGACATTTTTCAAGTATTTTTCAGCACTCTTCAGGAATGTGAGGTCGATTTCTCGTGGTGTCGAAATTTAGGGCTGGTCACTGAATGGAGATAGGGAAAATGTAGGGTAGAGGTACTCACGGTTTTCTGTCTTCAGTACCCAGAAGGTGAAAACTCGTCGGAAAAACGTATGCGGAAAAAAAACAGCAGAATGGCTCGGTTTCTCTCGCACTTTCTCTCTCCCTCTCTCTCTCTTCCGATTTGAGAATTATTTCTATAATTACAAGAACATCTTTACACGCTAATAAGAAGACTCGCGCGACGAAGAACTCGGGAAAATCTATCGGTGGTCGGATTTCTCTCGAGGAAGGGCCCGAGTGCGCCTGACCGGAGTGGAGCGAATATGGCCGACCCGACGAATCGATAAAACACGTTACGTTTTCAACCACGACGTCGACGTGCCTCCGCACCCCCGAAGTCGAAGTACGCGCGAATCGAGGAACTACGTTTAGGGGATCAACGGAGATCGAGATTCGGACACCATTAAGAAGATTCTTCAGATTTTCTCGATCCAAGGATTTCAGCCACTTTGTCGGCTGAGGGTTATTAAAGAAACAGCATTCTTGGCGAGAAATCTTGATGAAATGATTTCTAGGTGGGCTGGAAAGGAGGAGAGGTCGATAAAGTGAGTTTAGTAGGTTTTAGGTGGTATGGACCCGCTAGGGCGCTTTTTCGATCAATAGGAACTGTTTGGAGAGAATGTTACGTTCATGTAACGTTTAGGATATGAAGTGCAATTCTGGTGTGATTTACTGATGATTTAAACGTTTACAATAATTTTTGGTGCAAGGGGAACGTTTTTATTTGAAATGTTATATAGATGTTGCATATAAGATACATAAATAGAGAATTTATACTGTGTTAGTGTTATATCAATGTTAAATTAATGTTACATTAATGTTACGACTATGATAAATTAATGATACGGAGATGGGGATTGTAAAACCATTAGGTAAAATAATAAAGAAAGATTAGGACGTTTTTTAATCAATAGTGACGGTTTGGTGGGAATGTTGCATTTATGTAACATTTATGATATAAAATGCTATTCTGATATGTTTTAATATAGATGAAACTATTTAAAATATTTTTTGGAGCAAGACCAACGTCTTTATTCGAAATGTTATATAGATGTTGCATATACGTTACATCACTGTTATATTAATGTTATGTCCATTATATCGTGAATGATACATAAATGTTACATTAATGTTACACTGATGCTACATTAATGACACGGAGATAGAGATTCTATGGTAAAACCATTAAGAAAACTGGTATGGAACCGTTAGCACGTTTTTCTGATCAATAGTAACAGTTTAAAGGAAATGTTACGTTCATGTAACGCTTAGGATATGAAATGCAATTCTGGTATGATTTATTGATGATTTAAACGTTTACAATACTTTTTTAACAAGAGCAACGTCTTTATTTGAAATTTTATATAGATGTTGCATATATGTTACATGAATGATATATAAATGATGCCTAAATGATATGTGAATATTACATCATTGTTATATTAATGATGCTACAATTTTATTTCAATTATACGTGAATGATACATAAATGTTACATAAATGAAGAATTTATATTGCCTTAATGCTCTATCATTAAATTAATGTTAAATTAATGTTACACCAATGATAAATTAATGATACGGAAATCGAGATAGTAATACCATTAAGCACAGTAATATAGAACGATTGAGACATTTTTCGGTCAAGGTAACAGTTTGGAGGGAATGTTACGTTTATGTAACATTTATAATATAAAGTTCCATTCTGATATGTTTTGATATAGATAAAACTATTTAAAATATTTTTTGGAGGAAGAACAACGTCTTTATTTAAAATGTTATATAGATGTTGCATATATGTTACATCAATGTTACAGAAAGTTCTGGTTTAATACTAAATAAATGCCACATTAATGGCATATCAAAAAAAGTATGTTTGGTAAATTTCAACGTTTCACTTTAAATTTATTATTGTAATATTACGGAAATGATACATAAATTATACATAAATGTTATATTATTACACTAATGTTACATTAATGTTATGCCAATGCTAAATTGATATGGAGATCGAGATTATAAAATTATCAAGCACACTAATATAGAACGTTTGGGACATTTTTCGATCAATAATAACGGTTTGGAGGGAATGTTACGTTTATGTAACATTTATAATATAAAGTTCCATTCTGATATGTTTTGATATAGATAAAACTATTTAAAATATTTTTTGGAGGAAGAACAACGTCTTTATTTAAAATGTTATATAGATGTTGCATATATGTTACATCAATGTTACAGAAAGTTCTGGTTTAATACTAAATAAATGCCACATTAATGGCATATCAAAAAAAGTATGTTTGGTAAATTTCAACGTTTCACTTTAAATTTATTATTGTAATATTACGGAAATGATACATAAATTATACATAAATGTTATATTATTACACTAATGTTACATTAATGTTATGCCAATGCTAAATTGATATGGAGATCGAGATTATAAAATTATCAAGCACACTAATATAGAACGTTTGGGACATTTTTCGATCAATAATAACGGTTTGGAGGGAATGTTACGTTTATGTAACATTTATAATATAAAGTTCCATTCTGATATGTTTTGATATAGATAAAACTATTTAAAATATTTTTTGGAGGAAGAACAACGTCTTTATTTAAAATGTTATATAGATGTTGCATATATGTTACATCAATGTTACAGAAAGTTCTGGTTTAATACTAAATAAATGCCACATTAATGGCATATCAAAAAAAGTATGTTTGGTAAATTTCAACGTTTCACTTTAAATTTATTATTGTAATATTACGGAAATGATACATAAATTATACATAAATGTTATATTATTACACTAATGTTACATTAATGTTATGCCAATGCTAAATTGATATGGAGATCGAGATTATAAAATTATCAAGCACACTAATATAGAACGTTTGGGACATTTTTCGATCAATAATAACGGTTTGGAGGGAATGTTACGTTTATGTAACATTTATGATATAAAGTGCTAACCCGATATGATTTATTACTGACTAAACAATTTTAAATAATTTTTGGTGTAAGAGCAATGTCTTTATTTGAAATGTTATATAGATGTTGCATGTTTATTACATCAATGTTACAGAAAATTCTTATTTAATGCTAATTAATGCTACATTGTTGCCAAATCGAAAATCGTGTTTTTGTAAATAACAACGTTTAGTTTTAAATGTTTTATTGATTTTCAGAAATTATACATAAATTATATATAAATGTTACATAAATGATGCTTTTGTGCTAAATAATTTATGCAATATTAATATTATTATATAATACATTAATGTTACATCAATTCTATAATAAATAAACGGAAATCGAGACTCGCAACCATAAAATCCTATTTTTATAGACAGAATTTGTATAAATATTTAAACCATTTATTTCATCCAAGTGGAAAATTTTATTCTTACAATATTATTGTATCAATAAAATTGAAAATAAAATTCCTGAAGTAATTATAAAATACTCGAAGTTTAAATAACGCTCTGATGGTAATTACCACATGTTAGTTATTCGGTCCCTACCGTACCGGCAATTTTTACCTGCAATACCATTTCAATATTTATTGATATATCGAATTGAAAATTTTTTTAATTAAAGCAAACAAACGACTCTACGTTTACATAGTCCTAAAATTCATTAAGGGCTTTAAAGCGTTAAAAAAAAAGAAATTTCTATAGAACAAAAAATATTTCTAAATTTTAGGTGAAAATTAATTTCCCCCGAAGAATTTTTTCTGGATACGCCCCTGTATGACTAATAATGGAACAAGGGCACTGAAGCCCTGCACTCACTTACAATATTAATTTTAAAACTAATTAAAATGGCGCTGTTCAGACAAGATATAAATTGCACTTCTGTCAATTCGGAGATATAGCGTATAATCTCAGATAGCAAATTGCATGCATTGTGCGTTGCATGCGTGCGAGATTTTTCCAATTATCGATGTGATACACGAGATTCTCGGCCATTCCAACGATAGTAGCGAGATTCTACAATCTCGATTTTATTTTTTAAAAAATATTTTATACTAGTTACACCTTAGCAAAAGCTTCGGGTTGAAATTCATTCCGAATCAATCCGAATCATTCCGGAATGTGTATCCGAATCAAACAGATTCATTCCGATCTAATCCGGAAGAAGTTTTCAATCCGAATTAATCCGAAACTCATTGAAAAACAATCCAAACCTTTGATTCAAATGAATTCGTCTATCCGAATTCATCAGAATTAATCCGAAGTTTTAATCCGTATGAATCTGAAATGACTCAGACTATCCGAATTAATCCGAATGATTCCGAAAAAATTCGGATTCATTTCGATTGACAGGATTTATTCGGATTGAAAGTTCAGATTAATTCTGATTAGCGGATTCATTCGAATTGAAGGTTCGGATTAATTTAAAATAAACTGCGGTTTAATTTGACTTGAAAACTTCCTTCGGATTAGATCGGAATGAAACTGTTTGTTTCGGATACAAATTCCGGAATGATTCGGAAAACTTCAAGCTTTCGCTCCAGTGTTCCAACCGCAAAGTGTGAATATAAAATCACCTATATTGTAAAATTTCCGAAAAAATTATTTTAACAAATAAATAAATAATTTAAATAATAATTTTTAAACAAATTCTAATTATTCTGTATTTTAAAAATATTTTGCAAAGATTTTTAGAGATATTGTCGGGAATTCTATATTGTTTTCAATTTATGAATAAAATACATTTTAAATATATATTTACAGATTAAACACAAATTAATTCTAATTATATTATATTATAGAACCAATTAATAAAATAATAATAATAATTTATAATAATTTCTCTGCCTTACCCTAGCGAAAGCTTTGGACGGAAATTCATTTTGAATCAATCCGAATCAATCCGAGTCATTCCGGAATTTCTATCCAAACCAAACAATTTCATTCCCATCTAATCCAAAGGAAGTTTTCAATCCGAATTAATTCGAAACCCATTCAAAAGTAATCTGAACCTTTAATCCGAATGAATCCGCCAATCCGAATAAATCTGGTCAATCAAGACATTCAATCTGCATAAATCCGAAGTGATCCAGTCTATTCGAATCAATTCGAATGATTAAAAAAGCTTGGATAAATTCGAATTTATTCCGATTGAAAGTTCGGATTCATTTTGATTAATTCAGATTGGCGGATTGATTTAGTTTAAAGGTTTGGATTGATTTTAAATTGGCTTCGGATTGATTCAGATTTAAAATTTCATTCGGATTAGATCGGAATGAAACAGATTGGTTCGGATATAAATTCGGCAATAGTTCGGATTGATTCGGAATGAATTTCAATCCAAAGCTTTCCCTAGGGCATTTTTATGCCATTTGATTATTTAAAAAAAAAAAGTTTCTACCTCTAAAAATATCCAAACAATGCATTTGTTAATTAAATTTCTTACAACAATTATCAATATTGTTATTGATTGATAGCAAAGAGTCATTGCTGAATAATAATAAGGTACTCATGCATCACAGAAATGCAATTTTTTTCTCAAAATGCCTAAACTGATAAAAATTTATTTATATAATTTTTTATAACAATTAAAATTGTTTACTGTTTTATAAACTCCCTAAAGGTTTAAAAATTAGTCATTTATACTCGATTATGTTGAAAAAACCAAGTTCCTACCTCTAAAAATAGCCAAACAGTGCATTTGTTAATTAAATTTGTTTAAAAAATTATCAATTCTTATTGAATGACTGAATCAGGTAACTAAGTGACATTTGTCTACAATTGAGTACCTGGATGCTACATATTTTGATAAGAAAATTTAATTTTCTACGAAAAAGAGCATAATTAAATAATAATTCTTTTTGTTTAAAAAAATGATTTTAATTTTTATTTGCAGCATTGCACAATCCACGTGTTCATATCTGCAAGCTCTTCGGAAGTTGAGCGAATTTTGAGCAGTGGAAAATTTTCAGCGGGAAAGTTGTTTATAAAGGTATAAATAAGTTTTCTGGAAAGTTTTATTTTAATCGAATTACTCGTTCAATATTGAAAATTCACTAATATATAATGCGTTTTTTGTCTTTTATTTCGAAAGTGACAAAAGTTCCAGAGTAGAAACTTTGCTGTGGCCCCGATCTGGTCCAGATCTGGGCCCGATCAGGCCCGGCGTTTCATCACCGGTCTGGCCCAGATTTGGAAATTATAACCCGTCCCGTGTAGAAATTTCGATAGGGGTCTAGTGGGGGCCTCACTAGTTTTCCCTTCTTTTATTCGGGATCTGATGGGAAAAACTAGTCGGGCCCTGATAGGGAAAACTAGTTGGGCCCCAGCTAGATAGTAACACTTTTGTCAAATAGGCCCTGACTCGATGTTCTAGTAGGGGCCTGGTATGAATCGCCCTTCCACAGCCCTATCAAAGATAGGGCCCTGCTGTGGCCCTAATCAGGTCCCCACGTTATATATTTTTAATTATAAATGTATATAGTTCTGTATTTGGGACGATTTGAAGTAGAAATGCTCAAAATTTATAAGAAATTTCCCATTAGCGCCAAGCAGGGCCCTAATTAGTTTTCTCTAGACTAGAACTTCTAGTCCAGGCCATGCTAGAGCCCTACGTTAAATGCGGAAAGATGGGAAAATTTCTACAAGGGCAGGGACCAACGTTTCTTGGCGAAATAAATTTATAGGACGTTATTTCATTCGAGCTTTCAATTTTCAAAAAGGCTTTTGCACAAATTATGAATTATTGTGCAATAATTTATCACAGATTAGAACAAATTGTTGAAAAAAATTGCGCAATAAAGCTACACGCAACTTTCATTAAAGATACCATCCCCACCAATTACGAAAATGCATTTTTGATAAAAAAGTTAAGTCTCCTTATCACTTATTTCTACTCAGTGAAGCGCTGTGAAAACACGTTTCTAAATAATTAAATAATTTTCTTGAATATTTCCTTGATTCAATAAAAATAAAAAAATAAAACTATGAGCCTATTAACGTCTTCATGGTTAAATGATGGAGCAGTGTTTTTTTTAACAATAATAATCGCGGCCTATTTCTACATGACGCGAAATTTTAAATATTGGAAGAAACGAGGTGTCGTGGAAATTAATCCACTACCATTTTTTGGAAATTTGGGAAAGCACTTCACACTCCAATTGTCTCCAGGTTTTCTGTTTAAGAGTTTCTACGACGAAAGTGAAAATTTACCATACGTGGGAATTTATATTTGCGATAAACCGTGCCTTGTTTTACGTGATCCAGAAATTATTAAACAAGTCTTGGTGAAAGACTTTAACACATTTTCTGATAGGTATCAGCGATCGAGTAAATACGACGACACAAGCAATAATTCTATGCTTGTAATTGACAATCCCTATTGGAAATATATTAGGAACAAATTTTCGAATTTATTTACAACTAAAAAATTGAAAAGCATGTTTGAAAATGGACAAGAAATTGCAAAAGACCTCAATGATTATATGGATTCAATTGGATTGGAAGGTAAAAATTAATTTTTACTATTTTTAAGGCTCCCTGCTGAAAGTAAAGAGATAGGAAGAGATAGACAAGGAAATAGAAAGGTATAAGTAAGGTATAAATAGATAGGAATAGACGAGGAAAAGGAAGGAATAGAGAAGTAGGGATTGAAAGAGATAGGACCGAATTGAGATTTACCAGAAGATAGAAAGGGAAGAGGAGATAATCAAAGAAGCAACTATCCACGAAAGTTTTCCAATAGCTTAGGTGTTGTTTAAAAATTTATTGAATTTGTTATAAACAAATAAGTGAGTGAATATGGATTCATGGGTATTGACAGCGATTCGTCAATTGATTCACATTAAATATGAATGATTTGTAGACAGAAACCGATTTTTAACTAAATTCATGAAAGACAATAAATGATTTGTTATTTTATAAACAAATTTTGTAAACAATTGGCCATATCAGGTAATTATGATGACAAATAAATTTTTTTCTACTGGCTCGGCCAAAAATTATAGACAAATGTCACTTACTTACCCGATTTAGTCATTCAATAGCAATTGATAATTGTTTAAACAAATTTAGTTAACAAATGGACTGTTTGGCTATTTTTAGAGGTAGAAACTTGGTTTTTTCAACATAATCAAGTGTGAATGACTTATTTTTAAATCTTTAGGGAGTTTAATTAATAACAAACAATTGTAATTGTTAACAACTATTATATAAATAACTTATTATCAGTTCAGGCATTTTTCCAGAAAAAAATTACGATTTTGTGATGGATGAGTAGCTTATTATTTAGCAATAACTCTTTGCTATCAATCAATAGCAATTGATAATTGTTTAAACAAATTTAATTAACAAATACACTATTTGGCTATTTTAAGAGGTAGAAACTTGGTTTGTTCAACATAATCATGTGTAAATGACTAATTTTTAAACCTTTAGGAAGTTTACATAACAATAAACAATGTTAATTGTTAACAACAATTATATAAATAAATTTTTATCAGGTTAGACATTTTCTGAAAATTTGTTAATTAAACTTCTTAGAACAATTTATCAAAGACATCATATTTTATGTTTAGTTAAATAAATCATAAAAAGAAATCATAAAAATCAAACATGAAAATAAATCAAATAAATAAAATAAATCATGCTGAAAGTAAGGTACTTTTATCTTTATTTGCGTCGATTATTTGCGAAAGTGACAAAGCTTAAAATACTGATTTCAAAACTTTTTTAAACACTACCCAGGGGCCAACGTTTCTTGTCGAAATAAATTTATAGGACGTTATTTCATCTGGACCCTCAATTTTTGGACGATTCAGTTGAAAAAACGTTGTTTATGTCATCATAAATACCTGATATGGCCAATTGTTTATAAAATTTGTTTACAAAATATCAAATTATTTATTTTCTTTTATGAATTTCGTTAAAAATCGGATGTTGTCCATAAATGATTCATATTTAGTGCGAATCAATTGACGAATCACTGTCAATCTTCATGAATCCTTTCTAACTCACTTATTTGTTTATAACAAATTCAATAAATTTTTAAACAATAGCTAAGATATTAGATAATTTTCCTGGATAGTTGCGTCATTGATTCTAGGTATTTGGGATTGAATCTAAGTATTTCTCGAAAGTCGGTGTTCAGAAAACAACATTTTTTTTTCATTTTTGTTATTCAATTAAAAGAATGTTTTTCAAAATATGGATCAACAGTTTTGTGTGAGAAATAGGAAGGAATATAGAACAAGGGATTGAAAGTGATAGACAGAACCAGGCGAGAGATTGAAAGGAATATAGGAGTGGAGATTGTAAGAGATAAGAGCGAATTGAGATTGGCAAGTAGATAGAAAAGGATGGAAAAGAATAGTCGAAAAATAGGAAGGAATAGAAAAGTGGGGAATGATAGAGATAGGAACGTTTTGAGAATGACGAGGAAATAGAAAGGTATAACTGAGAATAGATCAGAAATAGCAAGGAAAGGAAGAGTGAGAATTAAAATAGAGAGGGGCGAATTGAGATTTTCAAGAAGATATAAAGGGATAGACAAGAATAGGCGACAAATAGGAAGAAATTGAGAAGTAGTGAATGGTGGAGGCAGGAGCGAATTGAGAATAGGTGAAAGATAGGAAGGAATAGATGCATGGGAATTGAAAGAGATAGGGGCTAATAGATGTTGACAAAGTGATAGAAGAGGATAGAAAAGAATAGGTGAGAGATAGGAAGGAATCTTAATTTGGGGAATGAAAGAAATAGAAGTGAATTGAGATGGAAAAGTAGATAGAAAAAGATGGATAGGAAGGAATAAAGAATTAGAGATTGAAAGAGATAGAAGAGAATTGATATTGCCAAGCAAATAGGAAGGGATGGACAAGAATAGGTTTGAAATAGGAAATAGAGAAATGAGGAATGATAGAGATAGGAACGAATTGAGAGTGAAAAGGAAATAGAAAGGTATAAACGAGATTTGATCCGAAATGGGAAGGAAAAAAAATGGGGATTAAAAGAGATAGGGGCGTATTAAGATTATCAAGAAGATAGAAAGGGATAGACAAGAATAGGTGAGAGGGAGGAAGGAATACAGAAGAGCGGGAATATGCGAGGGATAGAAAGGGATAGAGAAGTGGTGATTGAAAGAGATAGAAGCGAATTTTGAATAACAAGAACGTAGAAATGAATACAAAAGTATGGATTGAAAGAGACAGAAGAGAATCGAGATTAAAGAAGCGATTGAAGATGATAGACGAGTATAGGTGAGAGATAGGAAGGGATTTAGAAATAAGGATTGAAAGTGATAAGAACGATTTTGATTGACAAGGTGATTGGAGGGTATAGCCGAGAATAGATGTGAAATAAGAAGGAATAAAGAATTAGGGATTGAAAGAGATAGAAGAGAATTGATATTGACAAACAGATAGAAAGGTATGGACAAGAATAGGTTTGGAATAGGAAGGAATAGAGAAGTTGGGAATGATAGAGATAGAAGTGAATTCAGATGGAAAAAGAGATAGAAAGAGATAGATAGGACTAGGCGAGAGTGAGAAAGGAATTGAGATAGAAAGGAAATGAGATAGAAGCGAATTGAGATTGACAAGGTGGTAGAAAGTTATAGAAGAGAATAGAAGTGAAAGAGGAAGGAATAAAGAATTAGGGATTGATAGAAATAGGAGAGAATTAAAATTGACAAGCAGATAGAAAGGCAGAGAAAAGAACAGGCGAGGGATAAGAAGAAATACATAAATGGAGATTGAAAGACAATTTTAATTTAGTTGGAGATAAAATGATATAGACTGGAATAGGCGAGAAATAGATAGAGATAAAGATGTATACGATTTCTATCTCGTTACCTTCAGCAGATTTATTAAAGTTGCTAAATGGTATTTTTAAATAGGTTCTGAACAAAAGGTGGACGTACAAGATATCTCCATGGATTTTACTGTAGATTTAATTGGAGTGGCAGGATTTGGTTTGAGATTAAACAGCTTGAGGAATCCAAATGCTGAATTTCGAAAAAGTTCTAAGATAATGAGTGCTTCCCGAAATTTGAGAAGAGCTATTGAAATTAATTGCGTTCTTCTAGCACCTCAATTTAGCACGCTATTCGATTTTAGATTTTTCGAGAAACATTCATGCCAATTCTTTGCAACAACTTTCCAAGAGATCATGAATCAAAGAGAGATGAATAAAATAAATCGAAACGATTTCATGGATCTACTAATAGAGCTTAAAAATTTTAAAGATTTGAGTGAAGATTCTCACGGTTTTAGTAAGTTAACTAGCGAAAGCTTCGGATTGAAATTCATTCCGAGTCAATCTGAAATTTTTTGAATATACCGGAATTTGTATCTGAACCAAATAGTTTCATTCCGATCTAATCCGAATGAAGTTTTCAATCCGAAACCAACTCAAAATCAATCCAAACATTTCATCCGAATCAATTCTCCAATCTGAATTAATCAGAATGAATCGAAACTTTCAATCCGAATGAATCCGAAATTACCCGAATTTTTTGGAATCATTCCAGATTGACCGAGTCCTTCGGATTTTTTTTCGGATTGAAAGTTTGAATTAATTTGGATTGGCGGATTCATTTGGATTGCTTTTGAATGTGTTACGGATTAATTCGGATTGAAATTTATTCCGAATCCGATCCATTCAAAATCAATCCAAACCATTAAGCCGAATCAATCCGTCAATCTGAATTAATCAGAATGAATCCAAACTTTCAATCCGAATGAATCCGAATTTATCCGAATTTTTTTTATTCATTCGAATTGAAAGGTCGGATTGGTTTTGAATAGGTTTCGTATTAATTCTGATTGGAAACTGCTTTCGGATTAGATCGGAATGCAACTGTTTAGTTCGGATACAAATTCCGGAATGATTAGGATTGATTCGGAATGACTTTCAATCCAAAGCTTTTGCCAGGATTATTTAATGATTGAAATAACAGAAATAAAAACAAAAGTTTGTTATTTTATTCTTTTTCGTTATAGAATTTGAAGGGAATAATTTATTGGGCCAAGCAATTTTATTATTCGCTGCCGGTTATGATACCTCATCATCGACGATGTCTTTTGCTTTGTATCAGTTAGCCAGAAATCCAGATATACAATCGAAACTCAGAACTGAAATTAATAAAGGCCTTGAAAAAAATAATGGAGAAATGTCATATGAAATGGTATAAGTTAATATATGAACAATATTATCATATTGTCATTGAAAAGTTATTTTTGATATCAATTTACAGATAACGGACCTACAATACCTGGATATGGTGATTGCAGAAACACTGAGAATGTATGCAGTAATACCAATTTTAGATCGAAAAGCAACAAGGGATTGTAAAATTGAAAAAACTGGGCTAACCATAAAGAAAGGAACACCAATTTTTATTCCAGTGTTTGGATTACATTACGATCCTAAATATTACCCCAATCCATATGTCTTCGACCCTGAACGTTTTTCAAACGTCAATAAATCATCAAGAAATCCGTACGTTTATATGCCTTTTGGAATTGGTCCACGAAGCTGCTTGGGTAACCAAAATTCAATTAAATCATTTTTCATTTACTCTTAATAAGACGTTTTCTGGTAAAAAGGTGTAAAAATATGCTCAAATATTTTTCTTTCTAGGAATACGTCAAGGACTTTTACAAACCAAACTTGGAGTTGCTCTCATAATTTCCAGATTTGAGTTGACACTTCCTGAAGATTCTTCAGTAGTAGTCGATCCGAGATCTTATTTCACCAAAGCGAAGGAAGGAATTTTTCTGAACGTAAGAAAAATTGACGCAGAATCGAATAAATAAACTACGAAAAGCATAATGTAAATGATACACATTGGTACTTTTTATTATAAATATATGAAAGTAAATGAATATTATTTTCCTTTCTAAAAAGAATCTCAAAAAACTGGCATCAATTGTTGTACACCTATTACAAATAAATTATGTGGATCATAGAAATAAGTAAATTTTAAATTTTGCCTTTATCACTTCCAATCCCAACTTCTCTATTCCTTCCTATCTTTCCCCTATTCATGCCTCTTCCTTTCTATTTTCTTGTCACCCTAACTCGCTTCTATATCTTTCAATCTCGAGTTCTCTATCCCTTTCTATTTCTTACCTATTCCCACCTATCTCTTTCAATGCCCATTTATCTCTTTCAGTCTCTTATATATTTCCGGTTACCTCTTTAAATCTTCTTCGTAAACCTGGTTTGCTCCTATCTCCTTCAATCCTGACTGCTCTATCTCTTTCTTTCTCTGTATATACCTGTCTATCCCTTTCTATCTCCTTGTCGATCTCAATTCGCTCCTATCTCTTTCAACTCCCACTTCTATATTCCTTCCTATCTCTCGCCTATTCATATCTATCCCTTTCTATCTGCTCGTCAACCTCAATTCGCCCCGATCTCTTTTAATCCCCACTTGTTTGTTCCTTACCAATACTGATCCCATTTCTCGTCTATTCTTATCTATACCTTTCTATCTCCTTGACAATCTCAATTCGCTCCTATCTCTTACAATCCATCCTCTATCCTCTTCAACCGTATTTTTAATCTCGATGCGCTCCTGTCTCTTTCAATCCATCCTTTTATATTCAATTCTATGTTCTTGTTAATAAAAATTCGCTTCTCTCACTCTCAATCCCCACTTCTCTATCTCTATCCCTTTCTATCCCTCGCCTATTCCTGTCCATCTCTTTCGATCTCCTGATCAATCTCAATTCGCTCCTATCTATATCACTCTCCATTGTCTATACCTTCCTATTTCTCGCCTATTCTTGTCTATACCTTTATAATTCCATCTCAATACACATCCACGCCTATCTCACTCAATCTCCTCTCTCCTCTCCCTTTCTATCTTCAGTCTATTCCTGTCAATCTCTCTCTATTTCTTTTTATTTCTTTCTATCTCCTTATCATTAAGCATTCGTTCATATCTCTTTCAATCCCCACTTTTCTATTCCTTCCTATCCATCGGCTATTCTTGTCTATCCCTTTCTATCTCCTTGTCGATCTCAATGCGCTCCTATCTCTTTCAACTTCCACTTCTATATTCCTTCCTACCTCTCGCTTATTTTTTTGCTATCCCCTTCTATCTCCTCGTCAATCTAAATTCCCTTCCATCTTTTACAATCTCCATGTGAATTCGTTCCTGCAAGTTTCAATTCCCTCATCTATATTCCTTTCTATGTCTCATCTATTGTTATCGATCCCGTTCCATTTCCTTGTCTATCTCAATTCGATCCTATATCTTTTAATTCCTAATTCTCTATTCCTTCCTATTTCTTTCCTATTCTTGTCTATACCTTTATTCCTGTCTATCACTTTCTATTTCCTTTTATCTCCTTATCATTCACCATTCACTCTTATCGCTTTCAATCCCCACTTCTCTATTCCTTTCTATCCCCTCTATCTCTTTTTATCTACATTACAATGCATATTCACGCTTATCTCTTTGAATCTTCTCTTTTGTATGCCTTTTTATCTCTTTCTATCTCTTCGTCAATCACCGTTCTCTCCTATCTCTTTCAATACCCACTTGTCTATCTCTTTCTATCTCTATATATACCTTTCTACACATTTCTATCTTCTTGTCAATATTAATTCGTTTTTGTCTCTTTTAATCTTCAGTTCTCTTTCCCTTTCTATCGTTTGTCCATCGCCGTCTATCTCTTTTTTAGACAAGAGCCAGAAAGGAATAGAAAAGACGAAATTCAAAGAAATGAGCCTGAATGTGAATTGAAATGGAGATAGAATAGGATAGACAGTTATATACGGAAATAAAAAGAGATAGAGAAGTGGGGATTGAAAGAAATAGGAGAAAACGGCGATTTACATGGAGATAGAAAGAGATAGATGGGGATGGACAAAAGATAGAAAGACATCTAAAAGTAGAGATTGAAAGAGATATGCGTTGATGTGGATTGAGATGGTGATAGAAAGAGATAGGTGGAGATAGACAAGAGTTATAAAGAGATAGGTGGAGATAAACAAGACATAGAAAGAAATAAAAGAGAGGAGATTCAAACATATAAGAATTGGTATTTGTGATTGAATCTATCCTGCTGGAAGTAAAGAGATAGAAATCTTATCCCTTTCACAAATATCTTTGTAATGAGTGTAGCAAAATTCTTGTTTTACAATCGCAGTGTAGTTATTTCAATTACGGAAGAAAGTTATGAGATTTCAAAGTAAATTTTACTAGGGTTGCTCACTTTTAATATTAAAGGTAAAAATAAATTTAACCCTGCATTTAATATTTAATTATCCATTGGAATATTTTTTGTTTCGACATCTGTATCCGAGTGAATTAGCTGCATTCCAAGCAAATTCGTAATCTTATGCGAATAAATCTTAGTCAATATCAAACAAACGATTACCATCTAAATCTATGGGACACAATCTGATATAACACCTAAATTTCTATCTGATACAATTCGGTTTAAAATGTTGGTTCGGATTAACCCTATAAGTGGAATTTTATAAAACATTTTTTTAACTGATTACTGACTGAATCTAAAGAAGAAGAAGTATGTGATTTAGGTAGTCTGGTCAATAAATAGGGCATTACGAAAAAAGTGATACGATTTACTCGAACCCTTTGATGGTATTAGAACAAAAATGAGAAGGTAAACTAAAAAAAAATGGAAACAGATAAGAATTTCTTGTGGAGATAGACTTTATTACATTGCAGTCTACAAAGTATTAAATGAGGTATTGAAGAGTTTTTCTTGTCAAAACCATACATCGGGTAAAGATAAGGAATTTCCCAAGTTTTCCACACTTAATTTTTTATAATTTAAAAGAAGTCTATATTTATACATTAGAAAGTTAACTAATATATTCTTGACATTCACGAATATATTTCTTTGAACTTTAAACAGTTTTTTACGAAAATTAATATTAAACTACATTTTCTGATTATATTACAAAAAATCATTTTTAATAATTTTCGTTTTCAGAAAATTACTAACTTCTATAAAAATGCTGATAAATAAATAAAATGTTCTATAAGAAATGAATAAACTTATAGACAATTTAAAAAGTGACATAGTGCCAAGGACTGGTTTGCATTTAAATACGCCCAATTTGTAACAACAATTCATCAGCCTTAATGTATGTATATATGTACAATATGTACAAGAACGTGCAAACAAAAAACGATTATATTATATTATTATACTATTATTATTATTATTATTATTATTATTATTATTATTATTATTACCTACTATTAACGAAGATTTAATTAAAATATAAAAATAATTTTTGTTTAACTAGGGCATTGCTTGGGTAAACTTACGAGGCCCTGGCCAGTTTTCCCTAAGTAGGGTAATAGTCTGTCAAAGCGTTACAAGCCTTGTGTGGGCCTTGCCAGTTTACCCGTTTAGGGCCACATCAAAACTGGCCAGACCTTTGTCAGGGCCATGTATAAATTTCTGCACGGGTAATTTTCTATCATATATATTTTAAAGTTATTGTTATTAAAAAAATATACCAAACTCTTAAAAATTAAGACTTAACATGTAAAAGTTTTTTCGGCACCTTTAACCTATAAATTTGGGTCTGCTGCTTTCGGCGTATTTTTCAATAATTTACACTAATAGGGAAAATCGGATGAATAAAGTCGATGAAATGCAGTTTTCGGTCGAACAAAAATTACCAAAGTTCTTGAACATTTATTCAGTATACAAAAATTCAGTAATTAGATAATGTTATCGCTTATATAGAATGAATTATAAACAGCACCCAAGAAAAATGATTATATTAGAATAAATATAAATAATAAAAATAATGAAATCAAATAAACAATTATTTATTTATTTAAAAATCTGTACAAATATTTAACATATATTATTTTTAAAAAATAGCTGAATACAATAATAGCACTTTTTATAATCTTTTCTCGAAATTTGTCTTTGGTGCACTATAAATAAAAAGTATTTGATTTCGTCCAGCCAATTCCTACTATTATTCTAAAATATAATACTATATTGAAAACCACAGTAATATTTTTAATCATTCTCTATTATATCGATATACCTAAAAAGGTATATTAAAAATATATTAATTTTCTTAAACACGAGTAACTGCTCACTATTTAAAGTAATATTAAATCACAGTTTTTTTGAAATGGAAATGACGGGTTATTCTAAATATAATACTATATTGAAAATCACAGTAATATTTTTAATCAGTCTCGATTATATCCCTAGTTCTCTATTCTTTTCTAATAGGAAGGGATTGACAAGAATAGGCAAAAGATACGAAGAAATAGAGAAGAGAGGATTGAAATAGATAAGAGCTATTTTGAGTAACATGTAGATAGAAATAAAACCTTATCTTCTATCCGAATCAATCTAACCCAAAACGAAGTATTTATTTTATTACACAAAATTTATATCCTAATCAATCTGATTCAATTCGAATTTATTCGACTAAAAAAGTTGGTTCAGATTAGTCTTCTAAGTGGAATTTTACAAAACATTTTCTAACTGATTACTGGCTGAATCTAAAGAAGAACAAGTATGTAATTTAGGTAGTCTGGTCGAAAAATACGGTAATACGAAAAAAGAGATACGTTTTACACGAACCCTTGGATGGTATTAGAACAGTCTACAATGTAGACTTGCGTCACATTTAATGGTATTAAAAAAATACTAGTTAAAAGTTAAAATAAAGATGTAAACAGCTGCAGAGAAGCTAGCGTCCTTATATCCTAAACATGACTACATAATTTAAGGGGTTACATACAGTTAGAAGGCTTTAAAAAGACGGATTTTCAAGAATTTTTTTCGCGCAGACTATTCAATTTATTAATTTGAAAATTGGTGTACATATTATAATAACCTTATAATATATTAACATATTTTTTATTTGTAAAAATAATCATCTCGAATGTTGCTATCGCCGATCTCCTAG
Organism: Synergus umbraculus; assembly: GCA_900474325.1. NCBI lineage: Eukaryota > Metazoa > Arthropoda > Insecta > Hymenoptera > Cynipidae > Synergus > Synergus umbraculus. The sequence continues at coordinate 2,893 of UCOK01018677.1, read as the reverse complement.
AGCTCCGCAAAAAAAACCAATTTTGCGGTGATCACGATATCTCTGGACCGGATTATTTGAAATGAAAAAACCAAATAAATTTCGTTAATATAATACATTATCTAGTATTTAATCGAAGGAATTAGCGAAAAAATAATTTTTGACAAAATGGCGACTTCTCAAAATAAAAGACTCGATTTTGAACGAAAATTTAAGCC